>CABEEJ010000756.1:0-78368 GCA_901482245.1 Timema douglasi
ACTGTAGGTCCTCCATTTCATCTCGCAATCACCCTACCATTACACATTAGCGTAAGTGCGTATAACCCGAACGGGTAGTAATAATAATAATACATCTATTTGAGTGATAATAAGAGATGTCAGCTGTGAAGAGAGGATAGTGGTTGTTATTTATTTTTATCACCACGTTTTACTACCCGTTAGTTTTATATGCTTATATACCAATTTAATTCCTTGTTTTAAAGACTAGGAAGACAATATTTAAAATAATGTACACGGATTTGAGTGGAGGGAGAGATAAACCACCCTAAGCACACCCGAACTAGATTTGAGCTTCGATCTCACCGTCATTGGTAATCTAGTCTACTGCGAGAGTATGCAGGGCCACCAAAGATTGTAGTGAGGGTTGTTCATTTTACTGACATACCGTAGGCCTAATGAGGATATAGCACATTGCTTAATGTTTGGGGGGCAAAATTATATTTACTCCCCCTCCCATTGAAAACGAAGAATTATATTTATTGCTGTGTGTATACAATTTTATTAAGGAGTCCAGAATGTCAACCGCACCACAGACGATATTAAAATTTATTTGTAGAAAAAGTTTGTATTATTTATAAATCGATGCTATAGTAAAACCTGTAAATATTATAATTTTCTCATTGTATTTAAAGGCAAGAACTCTCGTTTTTCAACAAAATGGGCAAGGTTAATTTAATTTGAATCTAGATCTTAGCAGTCAAGTTGTACATCTACGGAAGTGCTCGACTGTAAACAGAAACTATGATTTAAACATGCAATTTCTTAAAGGAGGAGATGGGGAAGGGAGGGGGGGAGGCCTGAAACCATTGTTATAATTTGCTGCCCAATTTCTCTTGGGAGACATTCGCCCTTAATAACCCACGACCGCAGAAGTAAGTAGACCTCCTAGACTAATAATGTAGAAACACCTGAACCAAACACCCCTCTCTCCTTATTCATCTTCCTGTCTTTTAAATTCCCCCTCTCCAACCCACCCTTGCCGAGCCACGGCTGCGAGATATTACGCCTGGGCAACATCTAGAACACATTTTACATTACTTGACTTGTGTAGGCCCACTCTTGAGTTATTGCGACCGTAGATCTTTTAAATTAAAATATTTAAAACAATTTATTTTACTTAGGTATATTTTCTTTTTTTTACTACACTGTTGGCAGAACGGATAATGGGTTTACCTCTGACTCAGTAGGTTAAGGCTACTAAGACCTTGGATTAAATCCTTTCTTCAGGTGAATGCCGGTAAGATGTTTCAAGAGTCTATCATAAACTATACTAATTGATGTTTTTTTGGCGTTTTTTTAAACTATAAAGTAGTGGTCATAAAATATTTTAGTAAGTATCTTATTTTAGATCTAAAATAAAAAGTGATTCAATTGTTTTTGTGTTTGATACACTAAATATATCTACATATATTATACTGGAAATCCCGCACGGCGTTGCCCGTGAACCACCAAAAATTTGTTAAAAATAGTCTAATAAAAAGCTAATTAAAAATTTAAAAATCTGGCTTTGAGGTGCATTCGGACCCCCTTACGTCCCCCTATGTTAAAAATTTCAGATCTCTGCGTGCCTTAGATTTGGCTGGGCATCGCACACAAACAAACACACACACAGACAAACATTTTCTTTTAATATTATAAATATGTATCCATCTATTCATCAACTATATATTATAAGTATTTACGTGGATAAGTATAACGTAGATAATGGAACGAAAAATCACTATTTCGTGTTAAGCACATATATTAATTACACTATTAAAGTAAGGACGATGGAAGTATCATTTAGAGTAAGTATACCCTTATTGTCGTGGATAGGGAGAGGAAAATCAATCAGGAAAAATTACCCAGTCAGAATTCAATTCCCAACCTCCATGTCACTGGCAATCTAGAATAAACAATTTACTTTTAATTTTAAACCACGTTGCCACCAATGCAGTCCATTATATATAAAACTTCAAATATTAATAGTAACAATAATAATTTTAATTAATTTTATTATAGTACTGGCTAACAGTCGTGAGACCTATGACAGACTAGCACTAAAAAGTACACAAGTACCATAAAAGCAAGTATAATAACACAATAAAATAGTCTATTGTAACTAAATAATTATACATACTGAAGAATAATTTTCTAAAAAATAGGACATACTATGACAAATGGCAAAAATAATAAATAACAAACGTTAGAGTATTCAAAGAATAATTATTTAAAAAGTAGTAACAATAAGCAAATAATAAAACAGAAAAATTTAAATTAAGGTATTCGAGGCAGAACCTCTACAGAGTAAATTAGTAGTAAGGGAGTTCCTTAAATAACTCCCTGAGTTTTACTTTTCTTTTGTGATAAAAGTCGAATTCAACAAAGCTGGGAGTTATTGAGTATAAATAATTTAGGATTGGGAGAGGCCTGAGAAGGGACAAGAATACCTACGTGATCGAGGTCAAATTTACAAGAAATTACGCTATTGAAAATATTAAAAACAAAAATGGCGTCATAATAAAGTCCACGCAAGTAAAGAGTTTGGAGCCCTAATTCTGTCATAATCATAATAAATCTGGTTGGTATATAACAGGCAGTGACAATTTTTTTAAATATTTTATAACCTAAGAGAGTCAAGGTGATGGAATTCCAAACAACAATAGCAAAGTTAATTTTCTTAAGTGATGACATATTACATTTAATAAGTCCAAGTAATTTCAATGATTGGGATATTTTATGATTATCATGATAGTGAAAGTAGAGTTTATTGTCCAGGAGAACACCTAGATCATTTATACAAATGGAGCGAGATATGTTATCACTCTCCAAATTATAAGTAAGAAATATGGGATCAGTTTTTCCTAGTGAAAGATATAGATTTTGTCTTAGATGTAATAATAGATATTTGCCAATATCATCAATGAACACATTAAAGAGAAAAGGACCTAAATTAGAACGTTGAGGTACACCACAAGGAGCTAAAAATGTGTTGGAGGAGTGATAATCTGTTTTAGTGGTGAAAGATACAGGGAGCGGAAAAAAGATCTGACGGTTTTAAAGTACAAATAACACTAATGTTAAGAGTGATAAAAAAAGGTTTTATTGGTTATTACAGAATGGTGTTAATGGAAATTAAAGAAAATAACATTGGAACAACTGATTTCATCAATTTAAGATTTGAAAATGACGTCCTTAAAATTGTGCCCTTCTGTGATGAAGCATTCTTCCAGTCTCGCACCAAAACTGTCGAACACCTTCCCTAACATTGCAGGAGACAGGTTGGCGATTTCTTGAGTTATGGCCACCTTAAGTTCACCCAATGTGCGAGGCTTGTTTGTGTAGACTCTTGATTTCAAGAAACCCCACAAGAAAAAATCACAAACGCTTAGATCAGGGGAGCGTGCTGGCCATGCAATATCCCCGAAACGCAAGATTACTCAGCCACGAAACTTACTTTTCAAAAAGTCTATCACCTCATTGGTAGTTTGGACAGTTGCCCCATCCTGCTGGAACCACATTCGACTGCGCACTAAGCGTTTTCTCCGAAGTTCAGGGATCAGGAAGTTTTGTAACATCAACAGATAACGTTGCGAATTGACCGTAACAGTTCGATCACCCTCTTCAAAGAAGTATGGCCCAATGACACAAGTTTTTGTTTCACCACACAGCACAGTGACCTTAGGACTATGCCAAGGACGTTAATGCAGTTCTTCAGGATTTGTAGCTGACCAATAACGAAAGTTTTGTTTGTTTAGATAACCGTCCAGAGGAAAATGTGCCTCGTCGCTCATCATGAAATTGTTTTCATCTGTCATCAAATCAATCATTTGCTCTGAAAATGCTTTTCACTTTGCATAGTAATTGGGCTTTAACTGCTGAACAATAGCCATTTTGTATGAATGGAAATTCAGATCGAACCGCAAAATTCGTCTTACCAAGCGATCAGACATATGCAAAGCAGCAGCTTGTTTACGAGTCGGCTGCCGAGGACTGGCTTCCACAGCTTCTCTTACTCTATCGACACTCTCTGGCGTCCGGGCTGACCTTGGACGGCCTGCCGACTTCCATTTAAATGCTGAACTGGTAGTTCTGAAGTTACTCACCCACAGCATAATTGTGTTGCGTGTCGGAACTTTTCCTCGTGTACCTAAATTAAAACGCCCACGGAACTGCCGCTGCACAGCAACACAGGAATCGCCACTTTTAAATAACGCCTCGACAACAAACGCGTGATGCTCAACCAACCACGCTCCATGGCTACTAAAAATGTCCACGTGTAGGCTCTGAAACGCGCCTATCCCCCCCCCACCCCCTCCCCCCCACCTACTCGCTCAACCGCGTGGTGGCGGCGAAAATCGTCAGATCATTTGGCCACTCCCTGTATTTCATGTAAATAACTGATAAACCAATTTACATATGAGTGCGATAGGCCAAAATTGCAAAGTTTAGAGAGTACAATACTATGCTGACATGAATAAAATACCTTACTTTGATCAAAATAGATAGTATCGACTTGGCCTTAACTAGAGACTTGAGAGGCAACATGTCCTAAAAACTCGACTAGATTTGTGACAGTAGATTAATTTTTTTTATAAAGCCATGTTGTTTATCGGAGAGTTTATACTTAAGGCGGTGGAGAGTATGCTCATGTATACTTTTCTAGAATGCCTTAGGGGAAGTATTTAATAGAGAAACTTGTCTATAATTACAAACATTTGTTTATGCCCCTTTTTTATAGATAGTTATGACAACCGATTGTTTCCATATAAGGGGAAAAGTTTCATTCAACAGTCTATTGTTAAAGATATGAACTAGCAATAATAATAACTATTTACCAAAGTAGAACTAGCTCCACGTAGGGAGAGGATGTAATGAGGTGGTCTGGATAGAACTAGCTCAAGATAGGGAACGGTGGCTTACTTTTGTAAATATGGAAATTAACTTTCGAGCTCCTAGTGCCATAGAGAAAGTATGAGAGTATAGAGACATTTACAAAATGGTTTGAATTTTTTACCTCAAGATAATGATGGATCTTTACTTTATATGTGTGTTTAAATCAAATAGTGTATTGTGAAGCTTTCGAATTAGTAATTTTTATCTCAACGAGCTTGGTATGTACTGTAAGTAAATCCGTTACCGGTCAGCCTGTAAGTAAAAAAATCAGGAGTATGACATAGAAGGCGTTTTCTTTTAAACAGGCACGCAGATCGATTGTTGTTAGTCTAGTTAGAACAGCAGTAGATCTATGGGAATCTCTATCTCGGATATCACGTGATTTTATGATGGGGATAGAAGCCCGTTAATTGGTGCTCTATTCCTTCATCGGAGGAATATTCTAGTTGGCAGAATCTAGCTTGTTGTCCTAAAACTGAGCTCTAGAAATTTGGTGACACAGTTGATTGTGGGCAGTTGCCCAAGAGCGAATAAGTGTCATGAAGTGTCTTAGACTCTTACCATGTGCGTGTTTTGTGTGACAACGTTTAGGAAACTTGCGGATTTAGACCAAAGTATAAATTGGGACTTGAGTTTACAGATGACCGAATGACGGGTGGACCCAACCTTCGTCACTTCGACGAGAGTGTATTAGCTCCTTTCTATTTCAATAAACCCAATAGTGTTAATCGACAGCTATTCATTCAACCCATCCTAACTGATCCCATCACATTGTAGTTTCACAAGGGGCCGTAAGGCAACGTTTACAGATTTTGGTGATCGCAAAGCCTGCGTATTTACATATTATTAATTGCAAACGTGTGCCCTCATTGGATATTATAATCTGTCTGTCTGTCTGTCCGTACGTTCCTCTACCTGTTCATGGGCTTATAACCAAAACGGTGTTATAGACTTGGTCCAAATAAGATATTTTGATGTGATTTGGTCATATCTCGAGATATATTGTGATTTTAATTCTAACTTTATAAATTGAGAACAGTTTACTAATAGTTCATTTTCTAAAATATTGTTTATAAATATTTTATCCAAAATGTGTAAAAGTGTAAGGTTAGTTTACTGATGAATGATTAGTGTTTATTTAAATTGCTTTATCATTTTCTTTTAGATTGTATTATGAATATTTTGAATAATAAATTAGGTTTTATACTTGTTCTCTTTAATATATATATTTAAGATTAATTTAAATGTATTGATTTTTGAACATTTCAATTATCCGAATAGTCTTTTGTATGAATAACATTATTTTACGTTTGTTTTGATGATAAAACCTATTTAAAGATATTTTAATAAAAACTTTTTTAATTACATGAAATTATAGACTGTATGGCTGTGTGTCTGGGATTATTTCTTATAAATTATTTTGAGATGCCAGAATATAAAATAAATTTGTAATGCAAAAAAAATCTGTTTGTCCTAAAATATATAAATAAAGATAGATTTATTTAAACTTAATGCTACATTTTTATATCTATGGATAGATATACTTAAATATCCATATATTTACCCTTCAAAATCATATTTTTGGTCTATAGTTTTTGGTATGATTAATTTTCAGAGACTTTGATAACATATTATCTAATTTTTCTTCTTTACTTTATATTTTGAAACGTTCTTTTAATAACTTCTAAATATAAAGGGAAATAAAATGGCTTGAAGGGAAAAACACTTCTTTAAGAAGAAAATGAAAATGGAAGCATTTGTGATAGTTGGTATATAACTCATATTCGTTTATCTTGGTGTTTAATTATTTCCATTATTTTATTGTACACTTGTTTTAACAAAAGTCTAGACCTCTTTAAAACACAAGCTCTCTCAAACTAAAGAAACAATTTGAAACTATCTTAAGAATATATAAAATGTACATTTTTATGTTTTTACGCGCTATAAAAACAAATAAATCTAGAAATCTGAAGCTTAGTACACCGTGTGTTTTTTAAATTTAATTTAATATTTCTATAGATATAAATTATTTAGTAAATTATTAGTTGGTTTTCTATATAACTTGATCACCAAGAAAAAATATCGTTTTCAAATCCAAAGATAAATTATATAAGGAATTTCAATCTTAGATATAAAAATAAATTATAGTTGGATTTTATTTGTTTCGTATTAATATTATTTGATAAGATCTTTACTTGAATTATTTAGCTTGCATTTATATTGATAATTATGCATTCATAAAAACAGATGAATTCTCCAATCAAAAATCAGCTTATTAAAAGCTTACATCCTTAAATTGAATGATCCCCATTGTGGATAGTTAAAAAAAAGAATCAAGAGTGGAAACTTGACATACAACTTTTAGAAAACTAAGATGTGACCCTTGAGCATCTTTTCTTTACATTTGCGAGCCTAATGCCTTAAAGTGTTTGACTACTGAATAGGTTAGTTCATAAACCAAGCAATACATAAAGCTGATACTTAACATCTGCCTACCTGATTAAATACCCCTTAAGGTGTGTACCTTGAGTATTTTTTTAACATTTAGATGTTTTAAGCTTGACGAAAACCAAAACCAAAACACCCATTAACCTGAAACGTTTATTTAAGCACCAAGAGAAATTTCATTATGTGCACTTCAAATTATTTAAAAAAAATTATCAATTTGATCATATTTATTTCTAATTTTACATTCATTTCTAGGATGACACCTTAGACCAAATGATGGTACACGTGGGAAATTCCAATACTGAGAAACATATACAAATTAAACTTGGCTTACGCCTACATATATTAGGATTTTGACAGGAAGGTAGTTTTAGAATATTCAAATTCCTTCTCAAAATAAATAACATTTTATCATATTAATAGTATATCTTTAGCACTGAATCTGAAAGTATTATTTTATAGGTAATAATGTCATACATTAAAATTAAAATTGTTTTATGAAATTATTTGTAAACATATTTAAAAATGTTTAACACTCATGTTATTAATAATAATAATATTTTAACACCGCGTCTTACTACCCGTTCGGCTTGTACGCTCTAAATACTAATTACTCTAATGGATTAAGAATTGGGAAGGTTGGATTAGAGGAAGTGAACTCGCATTCACGTGGAGGGAGAGTGGAAAACCATTTAGGAAAAACCACCCCAGTTCACCCGACCGAGATTCGAACCTCGATCTCCCCGTCCTCAGTGGTCGAGCTCAACACGACAAGCGCGTTAGCCAACTACGCCACCGAGGTGGGTCTTATGGTATTAATGTTTCATAAAGTTGTAAATGAATTCTCACAAAATAACGTAAGTAAGGAAACCGAAGAAATGTAATTTTCAAAAAACAAATCATTGGAAAAACTTTGATAAATCAGTAAATTTTCAGAATTAGCGTCAACAATAAATGATTAAGTTAGTGGTGACAGAAATAATAGCTCAATTCCTAATTTAAATCCAAAGGAAAAGTTTAAGGCTTTAATGAAAATAAGAACATGACATAATTCTAAGCAGGATCTAATTGTTATTTTTACTCTCTATCGATCTCTTGAAGAAAGAAGTGTTGCGATGGTAAAAATAAAAATCTAATTCAAATTTTTGACAAATGTCGACGTTTTATGACCTCCTTAATACGAAAAGGTGGTTTTCGTCAGACCATATCTGTGTATTTCGGATTATAACTGGAAACTATTACACCGATTGGGCTAAAACTTGATATCTGGGGTTTCCATAAGTTCCCCCAGAAGAGTCTTTGGAACTAGATATCCAATCCTAAATTTAAGGGTAGTTTATTGATGGACAAAAACAAGAAAATATTATTTAAATATTTTAATTAAATTTTCTCTCTAGATATTGTTTAGCATTATAAACAAAAGGGCAGTTTTCATTCTCCCGTGAAAGTTAATTTAAGTGAATTTACACAAGAAGACATTTTCAATGTTGATTTTATCTCCTTAACTATTTGAAATACGAAATAATGTATCGTTGTAAGGATGTGGTACTATTGAATAAAAAACTTAAAAAAAAATATATTTATACAATTCAATAGTTTCCGAGCTATAAGCCAATAGTTATATTTTATATTCAGGTCCTTAAAATTAAGTTAATTCTTATGCTCTTTGTTGGACAGAAAGGCTCCTATTTTTCCATTGTTTCTTTAACAATGTATAATACTTCATTTAGGCTTGCCGAATAATTGTTTCTGCAAAAATGTATACGATTACGTTTAGCAAATTTTAAGAGTTTTTACAAATGACTATTTTTATATTAAAAAGAGAGAAAGTCTGTGAGGTGCAACATATATATAACCCGCCTTTGTGGCGTAGTTGGCTCACGCGCTAGTCGTGTTGAGCTCGACTGCTGAGGACGGGGAGATCAAGGTTCGAATCTCGGTCGGGTGAACTGGGGGTGGTTTTTCCTAAATGGTATTCCATTCTCCCTCCACGCAAATGCGGGTTCACTTCCTTTAATTCAACCTTCCCAATTCCTAATCCATTATCGTAATTAGTACTTAAAGCGTATAACCCGAACGGGTAGTAAGACGCGGTGCTAAATATTATTATTATTGCAACATATACTTTATTTGAGAAGAGGGAGTGAGGCCTACTGTACGCAGAACTACTAATTATAAATGTGAGGGAGTACAAACTTTGTTGAAACATAGCGTACATAAATTATAAGCCTGTATATAAATATACAAATAAGCCTACATAAATCATCTCAAAGAAACCCAGCGTACATAAACTATTTCAAAGAAAGCACAGCTCATATTGACTATTAAAAAAAAAGCAGAGCGTACATTTCCTATTTAAAAGAAAGCACAGCGTACTTTCACTATTCTAAAGAAAGCACAACCTACATAAACTATCTCAAAGAAAGCACAACTTGCATTCACTATTCCAAAGAAAGCACAGTGTAAATTAACTATTCCTGAGAAAGCAATACGAACTTCATTATTTCTCGTTTTAATGGAGTGGTAATTTGTTCCATTAGATCGTGCATACCTCCTGATAAAATTATACATTGTTCTCATAACAATAGCGATCCATCATAATGAACAATCTGTTGGTAAATTAAAGAAAACATTCTGTTGGAAATTATTGTGTTTTGACATTATTATTATTAATAATATTACTATAGTTAGTCACAACATGTAGTTAAAGCCAGCCATTGCTTATTGAAAGGTATTGTAATTTTTAAGTGATTGTTTCTTCAAATTGATAGCCTTATGTTTACTAAATAGAAAATAAAAATATTTTATTCTGAGAAAAGCTTCATTTCAAAGTATCCACTTCAAAATATAAATTTAGCTTTGTTCTGCAAATATTGGTCCTAGACTAGCAAGGAAGCACTAAACCTATTAACTGGCTGCTGGATTGTTTTTCTCCGTCATATTATTCATCTGGAATATAATATTTAACCCAACTAATTGAATAGGGATGAAGAAGATAAATTTGACAGGAAATGTACTTACATTCTCGTGAAGTATAGTGGGAAACCGTAAGGCAATATCACCAGAGTATGCCTGTCAGATATTAGAACCCTAAATTCTCCTTCACCGGCCAGATACATTAGATTAACTTGACATTTAGTCCGCGTACGATTTGGTGCGGATCTGTTGTTAACTAAAGAAAACATTGAGTTTGATAAGCCCAAGTGTTTATTTATCAAGAGTTAAAACTATAAATAACTAGTATTAGGAGGTGACCTGGCTGTCTAGGGGTAAGGTGTCAGACTTCTGTGCTGGCGGCCGGGGTTCAATCCTCGGTCCCGGAACAGATTTATCTGATTATTAAACCCTTCCTTCACCCCTGAAAAGGCATGTATTAATCACATCTTGTGAATGTGGAGAATGCCAGGCCTCCAACGTGGTTCGAATTCCACGTTAAACTGTAGGTCCTTCATTTCATCTCACAATCACCCTACCATTACACATTAGTGTAAGTGCGTATAACCCGAACGGATAGTAAGACGCGGTGCTAATAATAATAATAATAATAATAATAATAATAAACTATTATTAGGAAGCCTGAGTGTCATTATTCCCCTAGCAAGAGATTGGAAAACCACACCGAGGGGGAGAGAAAAAAAAAAGTGACTCCTTAGACCACGCAGCCACCGAAACAGGTTTTGAGTAAGTTATTTGTAGCTAGGAATTCAATACTCATCTTTGTTTAGTGGCGAGAAGAAACAGTGTTTTTCTTGGGTTGGGAGTTTCATCATCAATTTGTTATTGGATTAATTTCAGTTGCGCGGTGGAATGGCTTACCCATTGATTTAATTAAGGGTTGGACAAGGATTGATGGATGGGGGCTTAGCATATAATGTAATTTCTTCACTTGGTAATTTTAGAATTTGTTTAATTACGTAATGTTATACTTTTTTAGTACACATTCTTAAGTCTGGTCTCTTAAAATGAACACTAGTAATTTGAAATTTATTAATTATTTCCACCATGACTCAGCCCGTTTGAGCTATACGCATTTATTTTAATGACAATAATTTTGTAGGGATCAGGAAGGTATAGTTTTGAGAATGTATCTGCATTTGCACGTAGGGATAGTGGAAGATAATTGAGTAAATACCATCCCTAGTACAAGCAAATGGGGTTTGAACCTCGATCTTCTCATCACTGGCAATCTAGTTTAGTGCGAAAGCGACGCATTATGACATGTAGCTATCAATGCGGATATAAATATTGTTAAATTTCAGGAATACATTTTTTTATTCATTTTCAGCTATGTTGTTCGTAAGAATAAAAATGCAAGAACACTACATAAAATATATAGATATTCTTGAATTTGGTAGAAATGAACTTAAAAAATACCATAAAATTATCATGTATACCTATTCGCAAAAATTTAGTAGAATAAAAATAAGTGTCTTACTATAAAAATACATACTTCATTTCTACTCCATTGATTAAGGGATGTATTAAACCATATAATTTATAAACATATTTTGAAGATGTTGAGTACTAATTAATTTAGTCGACTATTATTTGTCTTTACGTAAATCGATTATAGTCGAATTGATATTTAATAATATTATTTCACCTTTGTTATTGAAAACATTGACTATCTTAGATATTCTCTAACAACAAACTGTTGTTAGCATATATGTTTATTGAGCTGTACTGACTAAAAGAAAATTTGAAGTATTTTGCTTTGCAATTTTAGAGAGATAACATATAAACAATTTTTAACTTTCTTTACTTTGTTTTTGAGTTGTTTTGGGGTGACAGGACTTGTATTTGTTTATTTTGAGGAGGGAAAGCTTTTTATTTTCATTCGTGTCAGACTTTACTTTCGTATTATGCACATTTTCTGTTATATATTTTTCAGGAAGTTTTTTTATTTTTTTATTTATATCTTACGTCTGTTACCATTCCCCTCGGGAGTTTTGGAGTGGAAAATCAGATAAAAAAACTGTTTCCCACCGTTTTACTGGAAACGTTCTTTCAAAGAAAACGAGTCATCTCGATTTTATAGCTTGGAAGATCCCCTCACATTAAAGTTCATTGCTAATAACAAGTTATATGGATATACATAAGTGATATGTTATTAAATTTTATTTGGTCAAAAGTTGGTATCCGTGAAATAATAGATTATAAAATGTGTTGAGATACCAGTCTTATAGCGTTAAAAAAATTATGCAGTTCTGTTTCATGTTAATGTGAATTTTATCTTTAAATATTTTCTACGTTTAGATCTTTTCACGAAAATTATTTTATGATATACACTTTTACCAACTATAGATATGAGTTTAGTGTTATTATTGAGTTTGTTCTCAACTTTATATTTGTATCAAAATCTGAAGTAAATATATATAATTACCAACCTTATAATATATATCAACTACAAAGCTATTTTAACATTATAAACCTTGTATTTCTACATGAAATTTCGAAAAAATAATTCTCTTTAAAAATACCAATTTAATGACAGACTACAATTTAGGATCTGACCATTTATGTACTCTACATTCATACGACTAGATATAAGTATATATATATATATATACAGTGCTTAACTTCTGATGGAACGTGGCTGAACGGCGTTCCGGTACCTCTATTAAGATAAACACGAAATTCAGAAAAAAAATTCTTTAGAAAGATGTGAATAGCAAATTAATTACATATATAGGCGCTGGGTTTTATTTAAAAATTAGCTACTTATATGAACAATATTTTATATGCTCAACAATGACAGAAACGTTCTCCAACAGTCTTGTTTTCTCTCACCACAAGGTTTATCAGTGGCAGAGAAGTGACCTTGGGAGAGTTTTGGGGGTTTAGGGGTGGATGAAAGTTGATGTCTGGTGGCACGAATTTCTATGACTCTATCTACCTCTCCCCCTTTCGTGCATTTACATTAAATTTAATTGAAAACATTCAAACACAATCACATTATGATAAATTTAAAACAATTTCTTTGCTTTTATAAAATAATAATGGTTTAAAAACACGTTTTTTGAAGATTAAATTTAAAAAATCAGGGAGGGGGACAGACACCCGGTAGTGCGTTCCGGTACCTAACATTTTTAGAAACCAACCAGTGTATGTATGTATACCTATATAATATACTTAAGTAAGGTGTTATTCGAGGTGTGAGACAGTTTTAACACGCCAACTTTAAGGTTAGGTCAAGTTAGTTTATTGATACGTTATAACAAGCAACGTTAATATTATATTTACTAAACAATCTAGTAAAACATTTATCAAGATGGTGAAACGCTGACATGTATATTTTATAATCTCAACCCGCAGATGCACACAATTCAACATGCACTTATATACACACAGAAGCTGACACACAGATGTGTAGTAACATTTAAAAGTCTACATTAATGTAAATATAACCGATTTAATATATATTTCCCTATTAGTTTTTATAAATTAATTTTATTTATTTCTTATTTGAATTTTTCAACGTGTGATTTCTGAACCGACTGATTATATCAGCACATGTTTTTTAAACTAACTTATATATTATAGACATAACATCAAGTGTTCAGGTCATTAATTCATCATTGTATAATCCGAAATCCCAATTTTGCAGATCATAAATTTTCTTCCATATCAGGAATCAAATGGATCCCTTAGATAAGTAGGAAGAAACGTTAACGACTGAGCTGAGGGACCTGATAATTTTTTTAAATTCAAACATTCTGCTCCAGTATACTATTGCAATTCCTATTTAAATTCAATAGTAAAGTAGGCTATGATTGTTATTTTCTTAAGAGCTTTCAAAAATTGTTTACTTTGAAAATCATTTCTGCCAGCCCTCGCATCATCGATTCCAAGACACCACCACCAACACCCACAACTTTCTAGCCCTCTCCCCCCTCGTCCCAACCACTCCAATCCCATATATATACATATATATATATACTTTACAAACAATTTAAAATGCACTTTAATATTGCATACCATTATATTTTATATAGTTTTTAAAAAAGAGAAAAGAAATGTACCATCTTCAATATCAGAACAAAAGCTGTACCAAGTTATAAAAAAAAAACTAAGCCATTTTATTTTTATTTTTACATTATATCTAGAACGATCCAGAAGTTTCTTTTGAGTGCAGTTTGTAGTTGTATAATTAATATCCATAAAAACTATAAACTCTATTTGAAGGTTCAAGCCTACCAATTATAGGTATTTCACGAAATAAATAGTTATCTATTCTCCCTGGAGTTTATAAGCTGTATGGAATTAAGTTATGAATTGATAATCTCGTTTGGAATAATCTGGAAAACTCGCCCAGGAACAACCGAATCAACGGCTTAAAAAAGGGGACGAGGGTCAAACGAGTCGGGAGCCACCCTGGAATTCGGTGGACCTCCTTAAGAAAAAATAGCTATCTATGCCCTTGAAACGAATACACAAAATTTCCAATTACATTAAACTTTATGAGCATTTGCCAAGTTTGTGTAGGGAATTTGGGGAAGTCTGCGTGTAAGTATCATGAAAGAAGAACTCTTTGCAAAATTTTCAGCCTAAAGGGAGAGTTAGAGGGAGAACTTAATTTCAATTGAGCGCTAAGCTGTAATTTGTTGGAGTGTTTCTTTATGAAAAAGAAGGCTTCCTATCCACCTAAATAAAATCCGACATTATTTACGCCCGCCGTCAAATTATTGTGAGTGAAATGGGCTGTTAACCTCACGACAGAAATGCGACTCAATATCACGCAATACTGTGCAGCCTACAAGAGCTTGATTACAATATGCATAGTTATGAGCATGCGAGAAACACCTTTAGGGCTTGACATGGTTTATTATTCGAATTACCTATGAGATAGCCCATCTAAATTGGTGTTACATAACACCACATGAATAGTTATCGAACATATTTGGTTAAAGGTGAGTTATACTTACTTTCGAAGACTGATTTCGATCTTCAGTCCTGTAACCTAAAGTTTGTTTTTCTACAGTGTTGTTTACAATCTTATTGTTTCAGCCAAATACTTTGGTTTTCTTTAAATTCAACTTAATCACATCTTAGATTTATTATTTTATTTCGTTTGTAGAATGACATGGACACTAAAGCAACTATCTAAAAAATATATATTTATTTTTGATCAGTAAACTAAGGTGCGTTTATTTATTTAAAACCTATTGTTTATATACCACTTAAGATCAATAATTGTTTTAGGATATATTATTTATAGGAAAATAAACTAGTAATGAACAAGGTAGATACTCTTCAAGTTCTCGAACTTATTATGTGAAGAAATACAATGAAGTATTTGATCACTTTGACTGGTTTATATCAAATCTCTCACAAAAGAATAAATTTTAAGATGGAAATACTCTTTACAAAACCACTTCAATTGTATCTTAAACTCGTTGTTTACACTTTGTATATAAACAATTATTGCAAAAAATATCTGATAGATTAAGATACTTTTTTTTTTTTAATTATCCTGACCTTTCTCTATCACAACTAATTTATAGACCATTCCGGGTTTTCCCAGATTTCCAGGAACGCATTAACGATAAATAATGTAAATTTGAAAATTCACGCCCTTTTTTTAGAGATAGGTTTTTTAAATGCTTGGAACAAAATGATTCCTCTATATTTAGCAAAATGAACGATCAATGTGTTGAATCGTTAATGAAAATAGAAATGACTATTTAAAACAGTGGTTTCCAACCTTTTCCGGAATTTAACCCTAAATTATGTCTTAAGTCTTTTATAACCTACAAGGGTTCATATCCTAGTTTTAAAATTATTTTCACTGAATCTTTCTTACCCATCCGGGCCATACACATTTAATTACACTTGTGGTTTAAGTAGATTTGAGAGAAAATGTACTTTTATTTGCGTGGAGGGAGAAGGTGGAAACCTTTTAGCAATACTACCTGTCGAAATTTGAATCCTAGCCTCATCACCGATAAACCAAACTAGCGTGTCATTAATCTTACACGATTGATTTACTTTATCATAAATTGCTCATATAATTATTATATCATCATTACCATCATCATCATCAATGGTTTCTAGCCTGTGGCCGGGTCAGTTTAGTAAAATGCCTCCATCATCCTCTATCCTTCCATTATTCTTCCTCCTTTAATTCCGTTACTCTCCTCTCACTTGCAGACTTTCTGTTATCTGCTCGTCCCATCTTCTTCTTTATGGTACTAACGGGTTAGTGATGTGCAGTACAAGTTGCCTACCTAGTGGGTACCGCTTAGCCTCTCCTACTCAATCCTGATCTCACCGCCAAGTGGTGTACCCCGGGATCTGAGTAACGTGGTCGAGGTTGGATTGAACCCCAGCAGAAAACAGGACAGGTGCAGACGAGAGACAGGAGACTGGTCAGGGCCAAAACCAACCAGCTTGCAACAAGGTCTGGTCAGTTGGCTCTTAGCTGGGTGGTCTGGGAGTGAGATGGTCGATAGACTAGCCAACAAGCTTGCAACAAGGTCTGGTCAGTTGGCTCTTAGCTGGGTGGGTTGAGAGTGAGATGGTCGATAGACTAGCCAACAAGCTTGGAACAGGGTCTGGCCAGTTGGCTAGCAGCTGGGTGGTCTGGGAGTGAGAAGGTCGATAGACTAGCCAACAAGCTTGGAACAGGGTCTGGTCAGTTGGCTCTTAGCTGGGTGGGTTGAGAGTGAGATGGTCGATAGACTAGCCAACAAGCTTGGTACAAGGTCTGGTCAGTTGGCTCCCAGCTGGGTGGGCTGGGAGTGAGAGGGTTGATAGACTGGTCAACCAGCTTGGTACAGGGTCTGGCCAGCTGGCTACCAGTTTGGTGGGCTAGGATTGAGAGGATTGATAGACTGGCCAACCAGTTTGTAACAGGGTCTAGTCAGTTGGCTCTCAGCTGGGTGAGCTGGGATGGATAGGATTGATATACTGGTCAACAAGCTTGGAACAGGGTCTGGCCAGTTGGCTACCAGCTGGATGCGCTGGGAGTGAGAGGGTTGGTGATGATGAGCTAATTCATAATCAGCACCCGTAGCCTCAGTTATGGAACGTTATCACCAAGAGAAGGTCTACCTGAGGATCTAGAAGCAGCAGCCCCGCTACTAAGTGTAGGCCCCGACAGGTTTTTTTTATGCTGGTGGCCGAAACAAACCTAATTTATCGAGAAAATTTTAACGAGTTGCAAGTTGACGTTATATCAATGTGGTCAACACTCACCGCCACCTGTGATGAGCTACAACACAAACTCCAACACCAAAGCGCGAGCTCTGACCTCCACTCTCCAATTGGCACAACTGACTGAGCGGAGCCTTCAACCGACTGTCTGCTCGGGACTCGATCCACGGCCGGCCGGAAACGATTGAGGTTCCACGCGGCCAGACGAAGCTATCACTTCCACCGCTAGGAAAACCTGGAATATTATAGCTGCTGCCAGACGAATTCTTTGCTGTTATTTTTGTTCTATCGTCTTACCCCTCCTTCCCTTGCCCCATCTCTCTGTGGATACAATAATGTATATATAGTGATCGCGATTTTGAATAGTCGCTTATTATACCACCGACTGAGCTTGGTGAGGACTGCGACTAGGGGCCGTGATTTATTTAATATTCAAAATTGCATTTTAGGCATAATTGGGGACATCTTGTCTAAATTATTGTTTGGGACTTATAAATATTTAAATTTGGAATTATGAAATGTTGCGCGCAGGTCAATGCGAATACTCTTGCATTCTCTCTCTTTGTACGAGGTTTAATTCATTCTAGTTTTACTATATCGTTTTGTTATACACACATAATGTATATTTAATTTCATGTATATATTTTCGGTCACGCTTTGGCGTACTCGGCGTCTCGGGCTTACCGCCTGTCCTTTCTTGTTTGCGTATTGAGTGTATGTGGGATTATTTAGTTATCTTTTTAACTGAGAGCACAGGGCGCTTAGGCATTAGAGTTGAGGCTTGGCCTTACTTCTTATTCTATCTATTATTTTGGTTCAACGTTATGTTGATTTCTTTAGATCTAAAAGCGCGTAAATGTTTATCTTTTTATTGCCTAAATTTAGATGTTTGCTTAGAGTTACAATGTAGTATCGTTGCTTGCACTTAATGCTATAACCGAGGGAACCATAGAAGGAACCATAGATTTCCATGATGACGATTAATATTACTGTTGAACTGACAACCAGAATATAACTATATATTTCCCTTTTTTATTTTCAGATATTGTAATGTCAGTCAATTCCTTTATCTCAGCAGAGTTATTTAAATCTGAGAGGAGAAGCGCTTCACGCCATGTTGTTATATTTTGCTCTAATTATGTATTTACCTTCTGTTTTGTCCTAAATAAAACAAACTATGTTTATGATTGTTAAACTTCTTGTCTGGTTTTCCCATCACACTTCCAATAATGTTATTAAATGGTTACAAGAGGCTTACAAAATAATAATTATACCAATTAGGCTAAAATGTCTCAAAATATAAATAACAAGCCTGGTTAGTATTTTTTAAGCTATGCTAGCTGTGCCTATTTCATAACATTAGACTGATACAGCAATTTAAGTCAGAGTTGAGTAATCAAAAATAATCCAAACAGTAACTTAAAAGTTTTATAATTTAAGCCATTTACATTAATTTCTTTCTAAATTTGTCATTTTCCTAATATCATTACAATCAATTTAAAATGTAAACATAAACGGTATAACCTCAAAAAGCATCACTACCCCACCCAAAATATTCCGGGTCGAGAACCCCCCTGGCTGGAAACCAATGAGTTACAACCTGTTTTCATGTTATAAATTGATATAAGAACCACTTTATATAAATTGCAAAGATAAAAATCAATTATTACAGTCATTAGTCCGGATTGTGTTAATGGTCCGTAATGAAGAGGTGTATGACGTCATTGCCCGACAAACACATTTAACCTAATTACCCTAACAATTCTGAGTAAAAGGTTGCTATCTGTTATCCTAAGCACTAAAACATCTGTGTAAGCCTAGTTACACACAAATGGTATTACGAGTGTCACTATAAACAAAATAAATCATTTAAATTACGTTGATTTTAACGGTGCGTCTTACAACCCGTTACGATAATACGCGTATGTACTAATTACGCTTGTGTTTTTAGAGATTAGGAAGGTTATTTTTCAAGGAAGTGTACCCGCATTTTCGTGGAGGGAGAGTGGAAAACCATTTAAGAGTATTACCCTCTGTACACCCGACCGAGATTAGAGTGCCTTAAGCTATGTGACCACCGAAGCAAGTTACAATGGAATCAGCCGCATCAATGGGAAATGAAATTAAAAACAGCCCTATCTAGTCTGTTTTAACTATGACACAGACCGGAATGAATTCTTGCTCTATATACAGTGAGAGTAATGTTTTCTAAATTATTTATCTCTCTTCCTTACCGCAAATGTGGGTATATTTTTCTAAATTATACCCTTAGCATATTTAAAATGCGCAGAGCACAGACTGATAGTAAGGTGTGGTGTAATTTAGTTAAGTAGATAAAAATAATATATGTGATGGAAAATACTGTTATGAGAAAGTAACTTTGATTATACTGTGGCCAAAGATCTGGATTTAGAAGAGGATTGGAGGGGAAACATTTAGGACAGAACTTGGGGGAGGCCGCTTGTGAAGTCGGTGTGTGGACTGTGAACACCTTAATTAATTAATCAATCAAACAACTTGGATACTACCCGGATCAGTCATCGGTTGGCCAAATGAGCCAAGCTAGCAATTAGACTACACTGTCACTAATGAGGATATCGGTGTTCGAATTACGTTCAGGTGTACAGATCTTTTCCAAAATGGTTTCTCACTCTCCACGCAAATTCAGGTACATTCCCTATAGATTTTATATTCCTCCTCCAGAGCCCATTATGTTAAGTATTCAGATAGTTCAGATAGTTCAGATGGATACTAAGCAAACTATCCACCTCTTATATTATTATTATATCGCCGCGTCTTACTACCTGTTCAGGCTGTACAAATGTATGATAATTACTGTAAAGAGATGAGGAAGAAAGCATTTGCATGGAAGGAAAGTGGGTAATCATTTAGGTAAAACCACCCTCGGTAAACCAGATATGGATTACAACCTCAATCTCCCCCTCATCAGCATGCTTGTCTCCCACGAGCGATTGATGCCTTAGTAGACCATTCGGCAACTGAAGCTGGTCTGTCCCCCTTTTTTTTTGCTATCTTTCAGGATAAGCGGAGTGTACCTCAATGAAAATTATGTTAAAATTGTTTATTTTTTAACCCCACGTCTTACCACCCGCTCGGGTTGTACGCATATATACTAATTGTTTAATGTGGTTGGGATGAGGCTCGTTAAAATTTAGAGGAAGTGTACTAACATTTTTTTGGAGGTAGAGTGAAAAACCATTAAGGAGATAATACCCTCAAGTACACTCAAGTATTATTGGGACCCCAATCTCTCCATCATCCCCAAGATAGTCTATTGTGAATGTCACACCTTAAATCAGGTATAGCCAACCTTAGCCTGGTTAAGGGCTGCATGAGATCTTGAGGAATTGGCCGGGAGCCGTACATGAAATATAGATAATTCCCAAATATTATACATACATACGCACATACATACGTATATACGTATATATATATATAAAGAGAAGTAAAATTATACTTACGATTCTGGAAATCATATTTAAGTGAAATATACGTCAGATACAAAAGCCTATTTTTTCTCTCTATTTTTGTAATGTTCAGTAAATTAATTACCTGGGCCACGGAACGTACTTAGAGGCTGCGGGTCAGGCATACTTGCCTTATACCAAACCAAGGGTAGGTCATATTTTTGATACCGCGAGCCACATGAGTTGGAAAAAAAAAGTGATTACGAATGAAAAAATTCTAGTAAATAATTTCAAACAGTAATTATTTATTAGTTTATTTTTATCAATACATGCTTCAGTGGCTGCATGGTCTATGACGTTTCTGTCGTGTAAGACTAGACTGCCGATGACTATGAGATCGGTGCTAAAATTCCGGTCGGGTGCACTGAAGGTGATTGTTTTCAAAATATTTTTTCAGTCTCCCTTAACACAAATTTGAGTACGTTTCTTTTAAATTGAACCTTCTACGTCTCTAGCTCATTAGAGTAATTAGTAGAATGTTTATAAATCGAACAAGCGTTAAGACGGTGTGTTATTTTTATGCACACAATTGTTAGTTTGCTAAATACATTTGCTGGCCAGATTAGGTCAATCGGTGCGCCGGATGCGGCCCTGAGGCTTTAGGTTGCCAATCGCTGTTTTAGATCATGCGGCCAGAAAATACATTTTTTTAAAGAAAATTACTCGCCTTTTTTGAACATGGTAATATCGACTGATTGGCATATTTAAATTCCCTTAATGCTCCTTAATGAGCCCTGCATGAAGGTAGACGGAAATCCCTTTTCAAGCGCTACAATAGAAAGTTCAGATGGCTGTTGTAAGCCTTCTGGGTAGCCGACCGCAACGCCCGCGGGTGGATGGGTAAGAAGGATTGTCTGCAGTGCCCATCAAGCAGGTGTTTTATGGCAACGAGAAGATTGGAAAACCACTGTCCTGGATAATTTAGAGTTCTAACACACACACACACACACACACACACACGGGTGCACGCATGTAAGAGACGGAGCGAGAACACGAACAGTCTCTTCTCTGCAGGAACACCCCTTCCTTCCCCCAATCCCCTCGAACCATTGGTGGTCTTACAGTTGTAAAACGACTCAAAGAGTCGGAATATGAAGAGGGAGGGAAATTAATCCCACTGTCATATATTTCCCTCTTATATAACTTCTAAGATTGTAATGTAGGAAAAGCGATAAAAGGTAAATGTTTTTGTAGGTTTTAGCAAAACTTTTTTTTCAGCCAAAATAAATCAAATATTGTTCCCGTTTAAACATATAGTTTAATTTTCTTAACATTGTGAGATCAACAGTTGTTGAATATATGTCATGAGCACAACGGTGGCAGATGAGAAACTTTTTAAATGAAGAGGAAAAGTTGTCATTAGTTTCTAGAATGTCCTTGACAGATATCCAACAACTATAGATACTACCATGTGAAAAAAAAATCCTATTTTTCTGATCAAGAAATATTAAAATCATTTTAGTTAAAAAGTTTTGCTATATATAAAAAAAACCACTCCCCTTTTCTCTCGTTCCCCACAGTCCCATCAGACATACTTAATCCCGCCATTCCCTTACAGAGTAGATGATAAACTGCTCACATATTTCATAAAACAATTCCGCACTTAATCCATCCTCAATAACTTTCTCCATACTTCCCTATCCTTGCATACGCCCTTCAATTCAACAACATCAATACACCGCGTCCTACATGCTTCTTTATTCATAAGCTCTTAATGTTACTCTTTTTAATATATTCTTCTACAAAATTTAGCCATTTCTACATGGCCTACCTTTTCCTTTTAATCCACACACTCTATGTATTTTTGCATATCATGCTATATCACACGATCCACTCTAATCCTCTCAACATGACCAAACCAAAATTCTCCTATTGGGCTCCCTTTCAACCACACTCCTTCGGCATCCATTCATTACTGACATTGTCCATACAAAGTTTTTCCACATTTATGTCATAGATATATAACTCCAACAACATTCACTTTGCGCTTGGGTTTCACCTGACAAATCCACGCTTCACATTTATAAAACGATGGTGGAACTAACACACTATTATATACTTTCATCTTTGCCTGTTTCGATACTAATTCGTATTTTTCAATAGCTCACATACATCCTACTATTCTCCTAAAGGCATTCTGCCATTTGTCGATGTCACCATATAGATTCCCATTTTTACAAAACATTCCACCTAGATACATAAACTGATTCACTTATTCTAACATTTTTCCATTTATTATAGCCTGACAATAATTTACTGATATGTCCTTATCAAAAACGATCATCTTAATTTTGGATAAGATTTAATGCAACCATAGAGACATAACACAAACGTGGTTAACACCCTGGTCCATGTCAAACCATTCGCTCAAAGCTCCATCCACCCTAACGCACGACTTACTTCCAGTATTTAACGCCACAATTTAATTTACTAACAATGCAACCACACACACACTCTCTCTGAATATTAAATAACATACTGGTGACCTGGTGGTCTAAGGGTAGGGTTTCATACTTCTGTGCTGGGGGTCCAAGGTTCAATCCTCGGTCCCGGCACAGATTTATCTGATTACCAAACCCTTCCTTCACCTCTGACAAGGCTTGTATTAATCACAACTTGTGAATGTGGGGAATGCCAGGCCTCCACCATGGTTCGGATTCCACGTTAAACTGTAGGTCCTCCATTTCATATCACAATCACCCTACCATTACACATTAGCGTAAGTGCGTATAGCCCAAACGGGTAGTAAGACGTGGTACTAATAATAATAATAATAATAATTCTGTACCCATACATTAGTTACGATAATAATACAGAAATCAAGAAGGTAGGATATTAGAGAAAATATACTATCATTTTCACGGAAGGAATATAGGAAACCATTTAGAATAAACTAGCATCATTACGCTCAACTGGGATTCCAACCCTAATCGTCCAGTCACTGAATATCTAGTATAACACAATATTAACGCGTTATTACATTCTACCACTGATATGGAACACACTTTCTTCTTTGAGGGGTCGACCTCAGTACTCTTGGGGTAGAATACTCGCCTCAGGATCCCAATGTTCATGGATTGAAGCCCAACTGGGGTCGACGGATTTTTTCTTTGAGCGATATAAATCCGTAGCACAACTTCCTTCGGAGGAAAAGTAAAGACGTTGGTCCTGTGTCGATTTTGGCATATCAAATAAACCTGGTAGGTATGTGAAAATACCTTTACCGGCAAAATTTGTAGGCCCTTCCGTTTTAACTCATCTGAAGTTCTCCTGTTCTGAAATAATCAGTCGGCTCAGAAAGTGTAGGTTAAATACTTCAAATAAAATAAATATTTGTTAGGGAACCATGTTTGGGACATTTCACCAATTAATTCTGTTCTGGGTGTATATCTTTAGCTTGGTGGTCAACAGGTATAGGCTGAGCTCGTTGGAAGGACAGTACTAGTTAGTAAAACAATGTCATTATATTCATACATTAGGCTATGTGATCTGCTGCACTCATATTTTATAGATATTCTCAATAGTTATCAAATAACACTATTTAAATTTACATCTTAGTAATGTTTACAACAAAAATTACTTTTTTCCCCCTTTAAAAAACTCTTCATGTGAAAATTGGGACTGTGTTTAATATAATTATATTAATCTTTTTTAATACCAATTGGTTGAAGTTACATCTTCCGACATTTCTTTCTAAAAAGTAGTCCTACATTTTACTTAAAAATAAACACGTCGATTCTTACGAGCACTCATCCAACAAAAGGTTACCCACCCCGGTGGCCGCAAGGTCTACAGCTCTACTCTCGCAGTAGATTAGACTGCCGTTGACGGGAAGACCGAGATTTAAATCTCGGTTGGGTGTACTGAGGGTGGTTTTATGAAATGGTTTTCCACTCTGGCTCCACACAAATGCGGGTACACTTCCTCTAAATATAGCCTAACCTTCGTAATCCCTAAAAGCATTATAGTAATTAGTGCATAAACGCATAACCCGAACGCAAAGTAAGACGCGGTGCTAAATAAATAAAAAACAAAGAGTTTTGTGACTGACTGTAAACGAACCGTAAAAGATTAAATACCGTAAACCCGTATAATATAACGCTTTAAGATGGCATTGAAGGAGATGGCTTTCGAGCTCAATAGCGAAAGAAAGTAGCAAATGCTTGGTATATGTTCCATGCGAAAGTACGGGATTGGTACAGATAGGGCGAATAAAAGCGCGAATAGGTTACACGGAATAAACAAATCAACGTCGCCTCAAGAGTCGTGAAAGTACTGGCGAGAGACTGAGCAATTACCATTCAAAGATGGGATCCCAGGTCTTCGAGTCTGGTATGTTGATACTTTTCTATCTCTACGTATAGATAGTAAAGTAGCCCCATGACTTCTTTGGTGCTGACTGACAGATCACAGCTGACAACTGACAGCTTTAAAAAGTTACCAGACCAAATTACGTATCCCTGCGCCGAACCAAATGATCTGCAAAAACATGTGTTTAGCAGCTGTCACTTCTGACAATCAAAATTTAGGCATATATCTAAATTTTGACTGCAAGAAGTGACAGCTGTGAGCTGTCGTTCAGCACCAAAGAAGCCACGGGGCTACTGTACATACATATTAGTGCAAACGTATAATTGGCATAACATGGCACTTTAGTTAGAGCCTTATTACAAGTCCTATTTTCATAAGGAAAAGTCTTTAAAGAAAATACAAACTTAATTTCTCTACGGTCAGCATTAATAATAGTTTTATATTTTATAAGTGTTATTCTATAGGTATTGTTATCATAAACCAAAAGTGATAGCTGCGGATTACGTATGACTACGTTATAGTAGATCTAATAACTTATATAGCTGTCAAATAAAGATTATTTCAATGAAAATTAGACTAATATGTTTTTTATGATAATATTCGCAATCTTAGAATGTTTTCTACTATACATATTATTTAGGATTTGTTGTCGAAAAAAAAGTTTGTAAAATATTAGGATTACATCTTTTATTTATTTGACCGTTGACGTTAAACGATTTTTATTAAATAAATCCTTGAAGTTGACTGTCTACAATTACTACAGATATCCTAAATTTCCTGAAGATAATATTATTGTTCTAACCAGCATCATATAATACAAATTTGAACTTTGACTGCTTTAGTCTGTAAGAACTATAATTACACAGTATATCATCTTGAATTTATAATAATTTATACATTTTCAGGAGAAATATTTTACACAGATTATTTGCGAGGTACCTGCCGAGTTTGATCTGTAAGTTCAACCTCCTCTTTCAAAGCAATAATTTGCACCATAGTCCTAGCAGTCTCATATTAAGTTAGGATAAAAAAAAACAATCTAGTTTTAAAGGATTCATTGCCATCTTTACAGGAGCAAAGAAAGTGCTCACAAAAATATAATATTTTGGTGTTCGAGCATTTTTACATGTTCCTACACATTTTTTTTTGTCTTATCAAGAATTTGTTAGCGATATATGCCACTGTAAATGTAATACATACATTTAATATAATGCCTAGGCTTTCTCTATAATGCCTAAAATATCCAGGGAAAGTGTAAAAAATATAAAGTTTCATATATTTCCTAGGAATAATTGTATATAATGGCGGATAATTATTGGGTAGTATGTGAAATTTGAGTTTTGTTTTGCCTGGTTGGTGCCTGCCGGCTCGCCTCCAACCCTCTCCGACTGTCCACCGACGCTTTCCAGCACACACAGTTTGTTTCAGAAGTGTTTAAGATGGCAACAAAAGCATTTAGTAATCGTTCAAGTGCAATAAAAAATTGGCTTTACAATAAATTAGTTCAAAAACGGATTGCTATTTCAAAAAAAAAATGTTTAACTTACCCATGAAATTAATGAGAGTTAGTGAGTGAAGTATGTCGCTATAAATGCACAAACAAGAAGGATCCTCGTCATCAGGCCTACTGGTTGTTAAAAAAATTAGACAAAATGGTCGCTGAACATAAACAAAAACTTATACAGCCAATTAAGAAAGGAATTATTGCTGTTTTATTTTTTGTGGAGCTGTTTAATCTGTTTCTTGAGACATCAATTGATGGGGCACGGTGGATGAGATCATATGATTAATGAACTGTCTAACATTTTCGATAATTCTGCTAGCGTCGATATTGAAATGTATATACAATTTTGTGAACCTTGTCAGCAAAAGCGAAAGGGTTATATAAGAAAGGAGTTGTAATAAGGCCAATAATTTATTTGGAATTTAATTCGCACTGTCAAATAAGCCCAATTGACTTGCAGACCCAGACCGACAGTGAGTATTGATTTATAATGGTTTACCAGGATCGTCCAAGAAAATTTGTTGAGTTAAAAGTTCTCAAAACAAAAAGAGCTAAAGAGGTAGCTTGTAATCTCTTTTACATTTTTACGCTTATTAGTCCTGAAATTCGAGATGATATAGGGTTTGCCAACAATGTTGTTTCCAGCCTTAAAGATTACCTACCCTAACTTAAAATCTTGCGTGCGAAACTTCTACATAGCCAAAACCAGGGGAGTGTAAAACAGACAAACCAAGATCTAGAGAACATGCTCAATTATTATTATTATTATTATTATTATTATTATTATTATTATTATTAGCACCGCGTCTTACTACCCGTTCGGGTTATACGCACTTACGCTAATGTGTAATGGTAGGGTGATTGTGAGATGAGATGGAGGACCTACAGTTTAACGTGGAATCCGAACATGCTCAATTGCTCACAACCTGGATACAAAATGGAAAAAATTTTCCCATTGGAATTAAGGCATACAATTTGTCCAGTTAATGAAAAATAGAGATTACCGTGTCGGTATCAGAAGATAGCCCACCAAATGAGGCTCTGTTTGATTGCAAGGTTGAGGTTGTGGAGACCACATCAAATATTTCCTAAGAAAGTCATGTAAACCGTTGAAGATGAGGGAGATTTGGAAAATATGATTAATTCAATCGAAGAAAATAGGAATGAAGAACCACCACAGTCTAGCACCTCAGATCAAGTCTCAAAATCAATGACTAATTTACATTATCAGTTCAATTCAATACAGTTTAATCGTACTCTTCACTAATCTATTGTGTTTGCTCTAAAGCAACAAGTATTGCTCAACTGTCCCCAGTTTGTGGTTACAATATGCACGCCGTATGTGGCAGCTCTACTGGAAGCTATGACAAGGAAGAAGGATATGGAGCACCCATTTTTTGGTCCTCTTTGCATCAAAAACCAGATTGCTGCTAACGGTCGACAAAATTCAAGTGATGACCTAGGGCAACAGGCAAAGAAAAGATGAAAAGGTTATCTGACAACAAGTTTCCACCAGTTGAATAAAATGTCACGGTTAGAGTTCCCATACATGACGTAAAGGTCTAGGAAATGCTCGCAATGTCTTGCCCATCGCAATGTATGTCACAAGTGTAAGTCGAGCAAATCACAAAGAGTCTTAAAGCAACTACATGCACTATCATAGGTTTCATTATACAGGAAAACTTCATTGCGCTGGAAGACATCTCTACCGATAAGATAATTTCACTAAGATCATCTGTAGCCCATTAATATACAGAGACTGGCCAATGATTTTACAAGTGCATTTGCTAATTCTAGTGCCAAACAATGAAATAGCTTTGTGTTAATTAGAGGGTAGTGTGTAGTTTCAAGTGTCATATTAACTCTTCTACTTAAGTAAATAATACCATCAATGAACTTTTCAAAAGTATTTTTTCTCTCTTTTATTTGCCTGACACATTTAATTTTTTTATATCAAAATGTTAATAAACTTGTTAGTAAATAATTTTATATAAAGAAGTAGATTTGTTTTATTAATACGTTACCCAAAGTGCTCTCAGTGTTTTAATTTAATTCCAAGATATTTTATACATTTTCTAAGAAAAATATGAAATTCAACGGCAAAAAAAGTATATAATGGTTTACCAGAACCACTTAGGTATTACACATATATAAAACTATATACATATATATATATATATAGCATTACGTCCTAATACCAGGTAGGGTTACACGCCTATAATTATATTGAATATATAACTTGTTTTCTTAAATAACAAAATAATAATAATTATTATTTGTTAGAAACACACACATACTCTCCCTCTCTCTCTCTCTCTCTCTCTCTCTCTTTCACACACACACACACACACACACACACACACACAGAGTTAAAAAAAATTACGTAAAATATGGAACGCTTGAATTCTCGATCTCTAGAATCCTATGGTATTCGACAGAATCGAGATCAGTAAAAAAAAAAAAAATCTCGAATACTTTTATAAATACCTTGACTTAACAATTTTAAGCAATTGTTAAAAGGATTTTTTTTTTAAAAGCGTGTATGGTTGGCAGAATACCAAAATCACTAAAAAAAAGTGACATTATTGTATTAATATATTAAATTTACTAAACTTGTTCGCTTGGTTATTTATGACGTAATATAAACTTGACAAATAAAGTACATTATTGGTCGGTGGCATCGAGCCTTAGAAAACATTAAAAAAAATACACTTTTAATATGTTCACTTTAACTAAAATTTTATATTTTTAAATATTCGAGGATTGAAATTTAGATTTGAGATTTTAAAGAAAGCTTAAGACTTGGATTCGAGAATCGTATCCCATAAAATATAGGATTCGAACGATCTTCCATGTAAACTAATTATAAACTACATTAATTTATACAAATAACCGGGTAGTATGCATTGTAGAAATAACATGTAAGAGCATTATAAGATAATGTAATTTATGATGTGAGAATATTGGAAATTAAATTTCCCAAGGTACAAAATGTTTTCACTATAACTTCAAGTTAGTTTTAACCGTGGGTGAACTGAGTGATGGGCGTGGATGTTTGTATACACTCTATGAGCAATACATCTAATATTGTTCATACGATACCTTGTTTTTTTACTGAAAAGCACTTAAATATTTTCAAAATTGTCAAAAACTTTTTGGAAGACCAATATTACAAACTTGAATTCAATTAATTTTAATAATTTGATATTTTTTAAGAACAAAGTCGTAGAAATAAAGATCGTTGATACTTATCGTGCGCTTTCTAAACAGGTTCATTATCATAGCACGACTTACATACTAGCTTAATTTTAAGACATCACCGGTGACCTGGCGGTCTAGGGGTAAGGTGTCAGACTTCTATGCTGGCGGCCGGGGTTCGATCCTCGGTCCCAGCAAAGATTTATCTGATTACCAAACCCTTCCTTCACCTCTGACGAGACATCTTGTGAATGTGAGGAATGCCAGGCCTCCACCGTGGTTCGGATTCCACGTTAAGCTGTAGGTCCTTCATTTCATCTCACAATCACTCTACCATTCCACATTAGCGTAAGTGCGTATAACCCGAACGGGTAGTAAGACGCGGTGCTAATAATAATAATAATAATAATCTAAGACATCCCCAACACACACTCCCCAGCTTCAATCTATTGTTTATGCTTAGTTTTTTTTTAGCAATTTTTGAATATAACCTGTAATATTTAGCTCAATAAATAGAGGCACTACTGACTGATCTATTGTGGCAGTATCTAATATTTATTTTATTTACTTTACGTATTTAACGTGAACTTTCATTCATAGACATTTTCGTGTGCCAGTTGGTTCAGAAAGAGAAAGGGCTTACCAAATTTTCTAGGAAAGATATTTTCACATACCTTCCAGGTATATTTTACATACCACAACCGTCATGGGACCGACAGCCTTAATACCCCTCCGAAGGAAGTTGTGCTAAGGATTTTAATAGCTCAATAAAAATCCGTTGACTCCAGCTGGGTTTGAATCCGCGAAAATCTGCTCCTGAAGCGACCACTTTACTTTAAGACCACCGAGGTCAAAGTCAGTCAGTCATACATTAGATTCAAAATAACATTTTCCAAGTGTTAAAATTTTATGTTTTTTTAAGTAATATTCATAACACTTTGATTTTTTATACACACAGGGAAATTAACCACTTTACACAACAAATGGTAAAATTTATTTTTTAAGCTGATATTTAATTTTACAATAAGACACCTAAATGAAGGAGACTCTTTTTTCAAAGATATATTTTAACACAAAACTGTAACTGTAAATTTTACTTAAGGAGTCTTAAAGATAAATTATATTCTACTTAGGCCTAAGAGCTCGTTTCATATCACAGAACACACCTAACTTAGGTATATAATACAAATAAAACCATGCATGGCATTATTTTGTGGTTTTTTGTATTTTAATAAAACATTTTTTAAATATTTATATAAAACAAATCAAAATTAAGAAAACTTTATTAAAAAAAACTTATTCAAATAATTCCAATTTTTCTTTTGTCGCTATCTATAAAAATTAATTTAATGCTTCTTCTGATTAGGGCTTAATCTTGGGTTTAATATCTCAACTAATCGTTAGTGGAATGGGCTCTTAAAAGAACGAATCCTGGTATAGGTTTCTTGTCCGTTTCTAAACAAACTATTATATCTCTCATCATCTTGTCTCTGGCTATAGATAACAGACAGGCCGTACTATCTGTGAAAGTATTGAGTAACATATAAAAAAAAACACTATTTTCTGGTGTAAAACACTAATTTATCAATATACATTATTAACCTTGAAAGATTATAATATTTTATAAAATAAAATTATGTGTCAAATAATAATAAAATCCACTTGAATCAAGAAGAAAATCAAAATTTTACTAAAGAAAATAGTGTCTGATCGAGTAAAAGTTCCTATTAAAAATAATAAAAATTCCAGGGATATATTTTTTAGCTTTTGTTTTTTTCAGTAATTTTTCATAGTGGTTTTGTTTAGGTTTATTTAGCACTGCGTTTTACTACATGATCAGACTATAGGCATGTGTACTAATTACGCTAATAATCTAGCGATGAGGAAGGTAGAATTTAGAGGAAGTCTATCCACATTTGCATGGAGGGAAATGGACACCCATTTTGGGAAAAGCACCCTCTGTACACCCGACCGAGATTTGAACCTCGATATTTCTATCATCGGTGGTGTAGTCTACTGTGAGAGTAGAGCATTAGGTGACGCGGACACTGAAATGGTTGGTTCGTATATAATGAGGCACTTAACTAACCATGTGAAGAATTTCGGGATGATTGGTAGTTTTTTTATGGTAGCCTACAAGTAATTATGGTTTAACCAAACATTCAACAACTCTTAGCTTTTTAATGTTTTATATCCCTGAAAGGAATTTTCTCTTTTTTTATTTGAAGTTGAATGAAACCTTAACTTGGCCAATTATTATTAAAACGCGATTCTTATATATAAAAAATATGGATGATGTAGTAATTCAACCCAAATAAAATATGTAGTCATATCATAAATCTGCTCAATTAATTTTACTAATTAATTATCAGGGCCCATATATGTTTATATCTGTAGAATTTTTTAATTAGTTGAAAGAACAACTTTTTTTGCACTTGTTCTAACGTTATTAATTTTAAGTACGATACAAAATCAATTATAAAGAGTATTTTATTAATGTTTTTATAAACTCTTAAATTTATTTAATTAAAATATAAATATTAAAGAGAAAAGAAATCAAAAGTTTGTGAAGTTCCAAAATTATTATAGTTTGTTGTTATTGAAATATAAAACGAGATTGAATTTGATAAAATCTTTTCAAAGACATTCAGATACATTCACCCCCTAAAGCGCGTATCTTAGTCGAGGAAACAAGTTGGTGGTCTTGGGTGGAATTTTAGAAAGAGGTAGAGGGGTAAAGGCTGTAGATAAGGATGGAAGAGAAGGAAAGTTTAGAGGGGAAAGGGAGCTAACTCTTCAAAGAATCCTCACAAACATTTTCTCTAGTGTTTCGTGAAACAGTTCTGACATTTCTACTAATTTGGCTAGTTTTAGATCTTAAGGAGTGACCCATACCCTTATCTCTTTTCAGACTCGTTACTCCAACTGGGAGCACCCAATTTTAGCAGTCTTCGTGTTCGTTATATCAACCAAACTGTACAGTTTTGACAGTAAAAAGAAAATGTCTTCGAAGACCACTTGGAATATAGACAAGCTTATAGCGTTATCTTTTATAAGCTTAATAATAGCTTAACTCTACTAATGAGAAAAGACATGATAGTTGGGTGGCCACTAAGAAAATATTTATTTTATTTATACAGATGTATTTTATATAACGGCCCTTAGCAATTTAAGAGTAGTTTGTTTCAGTGGACACATTATCTAAGGTTCCATTCTCACATTAGACCAGACTACCGATAACGGGGAGATCAAGGTTAAAATTTCGGTTAGGTGTACTAAGGGTGGTTTTTAATATATGTTTTTCCACTCTTCCTCCACTCAAATGACAGCACATTTCTTTTAAGTTCAACCTTTCTCATCCCTATCACATTAGCGTAATTAGTAAATAAGCTTATAATTCGAAGGGGTGGTAAGACATGGTACTAAAACAAAAAATAAATAAGGAAAAGAGGTACATTTATTTGATTGGAGCCCAAGCAACAGTTTTAAATTAAATGCTATCGTTTTCAAAATATAATTTGGCTTTTGAATCTAATAAAAGCTTAGAAACTGCTTCAGCTCGCAAGGGAAATCAGTTAAAATGAATTGATTCAAGAACAAGAAGACAGCAATACGTAGAATATTTGGTTTGATCTAATGTTCTATGACTAGGCCTATTTATAACATTATCATTATTAATCAAGACAATGTTATATTACTGTGGAAAAAATAAAATCATTATGATATATTAAACATTCCTTATCAATGTACACAGCTACTGTGGCTAGTATTTAAACTACAGATTTTCAAAAATAGACTTAGGTCATTAGTAAACTAACCTCAAACATGTGTTTTTTTAGTAAAAAATTAGATTACGCCTACATTATAATTTTTTATTTAAAACACTACATAGATACTAATATCGTTAAGGAATTATAATTAAAAAAATTGAGTTAAAAAAAATGAAACATGATTATATTTGAAAAACTGAGGTTATAACATTTAATATCACGATTTAAAAAAAATCGACAGACCGTTTCACCTATAACTCCTGGGATGGATGCATACATACATATACATGATGGGTGGCATTAAGAATTGTAAGACTAGCATGTCTGGGTTCGAGGGTTCATAAAGTGTCAATATTATACTGTACTTTCACGTATTCATACGCCAAGTCATGTAATTTTCTATTGTAACTTTTTATAGATAATAATAATAAATTATAAAAAACGAAAAAAACAGTAGAATACTATCAATTTTGGTCGAAACAAAATATATTCGAGTTTTCTGTAAGGACCTTCTTATGAGAATTAGACTATATACTAGCTGCTCATTTGGAAGTGGGTTTTCATTTCCAGACCACTCTACTTTCAGCTTTATACATAGCTTTTTTTTTTTACATCCACTAATGTTTTCAGCCTGTAGCTTGGGTCAATTTTTTTATTCAAGTCATATTTTTTCCACCTCCAGCTTGCTAAGCTTGTCGTAGCTTCACATGCCTTATAATCTAACTTTAAACTAGGACAGTCCCAACATCCAGTCCCCAGCCATTAATTCATTATTGTGAAAGGGTAAAGTGATATTCTCATCACTGATACATATTCGGCCATGCTGGGAATCAAACCTGGGGACCTGAATTCAGTAGTCGGACACGCTACCAACTGAGCTAAGATGCGAGACCTATATAAACAGTATATAAAGATAAAATACATATTTTAAAATAGGCTGTTTTATAATTTAAATATTTTTCTTTACCATTGTTACGTTCAACATAAAATTACTCAATACTTATAATGGCCAATGAACTGAATGGTTAATTATGAGGACTGAAAAATCTGCTATATATATGTGTGCTGCAGAGGTCTGACACCTTTTTTCAGGTACCGATCGACTTACAATCTTATCAAAGGTACCGCGATCATCAATCCCTTCTCCAAATTTTTTTGGTCTTCTTTGTCTTTTTGTACATCCTATATTTATTCCGTAAAATCAAACTTCCTCTGATAATTAGTTTGTTTCCATTCTTCTTATAAAATTACTGATTATGACTGATCAACGTTTTTTTCCCATATTGAAAGTACTTGATATATTTCCGAGTTTAGAAGACTCGAATATCGACCTTTAATGCCGATGTGATTTTCCAATGCGACCAGCTGAAAACCGCTGTGAGATCGATGGGTCGATCGCGATCAATTATTTGTCAACCCATGATGTACAAAATATAAAGTTGTCAAGCATGCGACACTCAACTTTATTATGGATTTATCACCTGGAATACATTTTCTTATAACTCAACTCTAGTTTGTTGAAAATCCCATCCAGCCACCTATACCTTCCATAAACCTACATCATCGTGAACCAAAAATAATAAACATCACATCAAATGAAGGTAGCAGCCACAAAGAAAACCAATAGCCAAAATAAATCGAAACCATTTCCTAGTAGCTACATCTTGGGCTTGTTTGGCTTCGTGGAGAGAGAGAGACGCTGTAACGGCTGTTATCAACACTAAATAAGACCAACAAGTGAGCCTAGAGAATTGGTGGGGAAAACTCTCCAACCACAAGAGAGGTAACTAAGGCCTTTGATTGGAGATCTATAAAGAGGCAATTCAAAGAACAAAGTTTATGATCATAAACCTGTTAGAAACATTAGACAGATACATTCAAAAAATGATTAATAGATCTTTTTATTCAAGACTGATACATATACATACATATACATACACATACATGCATATACATACACATATATACACATACAAACATATATATACATACATACACATATATACACACATACAAACATATATATATATATACATACACATATATACACATACAAACACACATATATATATATATATACATATATATACATACATACATATACACATTCATACTCACATACATACACACATACTTAATCCCCCCCCGTTCCCTTACGGGTTAGGCAAGAAACTGTGCATACAGCTCAAAAACCAATTCCGTAATTAATCCATCCTCACTAACTTCCCTATCCTTGCATACTCCCTTCACTTCAACATCCATACAACGAGTCAAGCATGCTCTTTTATTATTAAAACTCCTAGTGTTTCTCTTTATCACACATTCGTCTACAGAATTTAGCCACGTCTAATAAATAGTATAAATATAGGATTTTGTGTTTATTTATTAATACGTTGATTTAAGTCTTAATATTATGAAGCCAGCATCAGTGCACACGGAATGAACAATGGTTTCTTCTTCTTGCCTGGATTGCCAGTGATCGGGGTTTGTATCTCGGTATAAAAAAAAACTGATTGTATTTGACCTAAATGGTTTCCTGCCCTCCATTCACAAAAATGCATGCAAATCCCTTCAAAATTCTACCTTTCTTATACCTAGAATATTAAGGAGAAGTATACGTATAACCCAAATTGTTGAGAAAAAAGTTTGGTTAAGCAGCATGTCTAAGAATTTGTCTTCATACATTGTATCATGACTTTACTTAAGAGCTAAGCCAATTGACTATAGCACCTTAATCTGAGACGAAAATATAGGTTTCATTAATGACCGGATGGGTTTGGACTGGACAGCTCTCAATGCAGTTTATATAATCTTCTTAGAAAATTAACGGTGACATTTCTAAATAAAACACATCTTGGTACTTTGGAAAAACACTAAGACATTGATAGTGTAAAAGAAAAGAAAAATCGGGAATTGATGATAAAATGAATCGATAAAATTAAAACATATATGTGAGGATTAAAATATTATTTAAATCATTAGAATCAGTTATGAATATGAGTCATTTATGAATCTCACCAGGTGAATTGAGGTATTTATTTTTACTAAATAGTTTCCCATTTCCCCCATATGCAAACGAGTGTAGGTCCCTCTACTATATTGATATAAGTATGTGGATAGACCGGACAGGTACCAAGACACGGTGCATCAAGAGGACCTACCTGTAAAGCATCCGTTCCTGGCGGTCCGCTTCCACGTAGATCCTGTAGTACATAAAGAGCATGATGACGCCAGGGACCCAGAAGGACAGGCTGGAAGAGATGACAGCATACGGTCTGTTGACGGTGAAGCTGCAGACGTCTTCGTTCGCCCTGCGGAACTCCAAATGTTCCTCGGTGGTGTACCACCCCATGAAGATTGGCACGAACGAGACGATGGCCGGTGAACACCACACGACGGCCAACATGACGGCGAGACGCCCGTGGGTCATGATTAGGGGGTAGTCTAAGGGCTGGACGATGGCATAGTACCGGTCAACGCTGATACAGCAAAGGTGGAGGATGGATGCCGTCGAGAAGTACACGTCCAAAGAATTCCAGACGTCGCACATGAAGTAACCGAACAACCAGGTGCCTCCGGTAAGCTCGACGCTGGCATTGAAGCACATGGCGCACAGGGCCACCAGCATATCGGCCAGGGCAAGCGACACGACGAAGTAGTTGGTGATGACGCGCAGTTTCCGGTGCCTCATCACGCTAACTATGACCAACAGGTTCCCGAAGAGCGCGGCCATAATGATGAATCCCATCACCGAAGATTTAAGGATGATGGCGAGGATGACGTCCCACGTAAATACGGGACTCACATCACTCACAATATCTTGAACCTCTGACCATGACTTATTGCCACCACCCCCACCGACGGTGCTGCTGTTGAAGAACACAGCGGTCATCGTAGAAGTATCGGTGACGTGGTAGTGGGATGCGTTCCCAGGCGTGGTATCACCTGTTGATGCGATGCTTGGACCGGATAACTTCATCGATATAGAAGGAGCGTTTGCGCCCACATTTTTGTTCGCTAGGGATATAGAATTAATATTGCTCAGTGTTTGAAATATCATTTCTGGTTTAAAACAGATAAATACACAGTGAGAACGTTAGTTAAAATTTTGGCTTCTACAAAAGACTCTTATTAATGAAGTATTGTGCGCTTGAATGTTTATAAAAAAAAATGTTTGACACAAACAGCAGATCGGGGATTGTGATTGTCAGAGGAACATCAATGGTTTATCTAGTTAAACACTGGGATTTATTACACCAATTGACATAAAGGGTCTAAGGATTGTATATAAACATACATTTGTTTTGTTTTTATCAAAATAGTAATCTTTCTTAACAGTTTTATAAATAATTTTAATTCAATAATGGTTTATTCACCCAACTGAAGAAACACCTAACATACATATAAATAACACGTGTAGCCTGTATACTCATGTAAATCACTATGGGTAGTAATCAATATCTGATTGTTAGTAGCTATTTCACATTTTGACACTAATAGTTTAATATAGAAACATAGTTTTTAGGTTATTTCCAGATATGACCAACATTGTGCCAGTTCTGCATTTGTCTTTAGTTTGATTTGTGTTCGAAGCAGCATTTTAAACCACATTAAACTCTTATTTAAGATAAAATATATTGATCTAAGCGTTTAGTGTTTGAGCTCTGAAAGACGTAAGGAGCAATTAATTGTAATTTTGGTATAACACTTGATATATTATGCTCACCACAGCATTTCATTAAAAAAAAACAATCTCTATCTGCATTGTGTTTTTCTAATATTTATCCTTGTGCATTAAAACATCTAAAAATTATCTGTAAATATTTATTCCCAAGTAACGTGTTTATTTATAAGTACTTTTTATTTGGCATTAAGAAATGGACGTTTCGGTGATAATATTCCAATTATGGGAAGTATTTATTCACATTCACACGTAAATATGGTGCTACCATTTTTTGTTCTTAATGAGGTTTTTTTTTACATACTTGACATATTTAACGGAAACATACAATCTTGATAATTCTTTATAAAAAAAAATGCTTCATCTTACTTCAAATGTCGGTTATTTGATTATGCTTCTGATTATGTACAAGAAAGTGTAATTCTGTGATCACAACATAATATTTGACTATCTCAGGGAATATTATTTTTTTTATCTCAAAACAATATTCAAACACACACAACTAAACAAGTTATTTGTTTATAGTAATGTATTTTTAAAACAAATACATATATGTAAATTAAAAACTTTACTTTTAGTTGTAATTTTTATCACTTTAATCCAACAACGGAAAATGTATATACGTAAATATCCGTGATGCACTATTTATAACGTTACACTTAAAATTACACTCACCAATAAACATTAAGAACAACCATTGATACAGATTTATCGAAACTAATTTTCTTAAGACATCAAAGCTGGAATTTATAAAGGAACACTTTAACACGCCTTATTTGAAGTAAAGTTTTTTCTTTAGAATGCATTTGATTCTTTCTTTGACCACTTGTTTGTTACCGGTTTAAAAGTGGTTTGCTGTATTACTGGTAGTAAAACTAAAATAAAACACACGAATATAGCCGACAGAGAATTAACAAAAAATCTCTCGTTAACAGTTTATTAAAAATATAATAATGTTTAAGATATATTTAATTGGAAAGATATTAAGACGCTTCTCATCACTAATATTTTTTCTCTCTCCCATAACAATGGACTTGAGCTGGCGTCGCGACGCAACGTCTATGATCGTTTTAGCGTGTTCTATGTGCGTACTTTTCATCCAAACCCCCGGTAATTCTCCTCTCCCCTGTCACAGTTCGGTCGTTTCCGCCACGACTTCGGAGGGTTCGTTCATATACGCTTCGTTCACCCTCATCCTCACCCCTAGCCGACCATTTCTCTTTCCCCATCTTTACTTGCAGACAAAGTCATTGGTAGAATAATTTGTTTGTCCCTCTCACCATGCTCAATTTTTTTTTTCCTACCATAGCAACATTTTGTTTTACTCTCCCACCATCATATATACAGTGTCATCCCTTTTAAAAAAGAAACGGCCGATTAAAGCCAGGGGTGGTAGAGTTAAAGGCGTGAGAAAAAAAAAATCACTACTATACTGATAAAATAAACAATTGATTTTGATTTGATAACAATGTACTATAGTGGATGGCTTTATATCCGTGGTGACCTGGTGGTCTAGGGGTAAGGTGTCAGACTTCTATGCTGGCGGCCGGGGTTCAATCCTCGGTCCCGACAAAGATTTATCTGATTACCAAACCCTTCCTTCACCTCTGACAAGACATCTTGTGAATGTGGGGAATGCCAGGTCTCCACCGTGGTTCGGATTCCACGTTAAACTGTAGGTCCTCCATTTCATATCACAATCACCCTACCATTACACATTAGCGTAAGTGCGTACAACCCGAACGGTTAGTAAGACGCGGTGCTAATAATAATAATTTATATCCGTTATCTTTTTCAAACGTGATGTTATATCATTCATCACTTTAAATGTCAGTTTGTTTTGTTGTTGATTAGTGATTAATCAACCATTATGATTTGATCAGTAGAGCACAACGAAGCATTTGTTGATGGCTATCTGTCTATGTAATACATTAAAACAATTATTTACATTCACAACGGAAAGATGATGCCCGATGACATTTACAACAAATCAGTATAAGTGCTTGTTGCTTAAAGTAGGATGGAAGAAAAGGTGAATTTAGGGCCATATTTTACAGTTTTAATAGTGAAAAACCACTTTGTCCCAAATTAATAAAACATTGCTGAGTAGATGATTATGTTGAGATCACTGTGTGTAGAAAATTAAACTTAATAGTTATGGAATATTTCTTATGGGGCTTCATTATTTTTTTCTATTCCATTAAAATGTTTATGGTTAGATGCCGCTATGCGCATGCCAAATATTCAAGAACTGTTGAAATTTTTTGTGCAGACAACAAATCTAAATTTATCTACTGAAATAATATTTTATTTACTTTTATTAAAAAAGTATTTTTGATATAGTAGCTGGAATATTATTGAACTTAATTCACTTTCCCCTACATTCCATCTTAATCAAATAAATATATACATGGATATGTATAATTTAAATTAAGTGATTATATGTGATTTGTTTTTGTTTGTAAAAATTTTAGGGACGGTTTTTGTACATTTTTTACTGTGACAAAATAAAGTGCAGTCTAGCACCTGAGACCGTTTGACTACTGATAAGATGAGTGTGCATCAAAATCAAATCTTGACAATAAAATAAGTGCTGAAATTTAAAAGTGGTATAAGTTTAAAAATTAAAGGGATAATTAAAGAGCTATATTTATGTCAGAATAGCTAACTACTCATCAGTTTTTCTATATAAAAAATTTTGTTTTGTCCAAAAGTAATCAAATATGTCTCCAATAGAAACATCAAGTTTAATTTTCTTCACATGTTGACATCAACAGTTGTCAAATTTCAGGACATCCTTGATAGATATTCAACAACATTTTTCTTCGCTTCAAGTTTCTTATCTAATTCTGCTATGCTCATGACAGATATTCAACAACTCTTTGATGTCATCATGTGAAGACAATTAAACTCTCTGTTTCTAATAGAGTAATATTTGACTTAGTTTGGCAAAAAAATATTTTCTACAACACATATATAAACACTGACCTTTTATCGCATCCCCCTTCACCCCGTCTGAAGGAAATCTAAAGTTCACCTTAATATTTCCATTCAACCCTATGCTGAGACACTACCATTTAATCCCCAACCTGGTATCCAACCTCATTCAAATTGATTTATATTTTACTCTCATCGATGTAATGGTCTACCAAGAGATCTTGGATGGCAAGTGTACACGATAGTAAGCATCATTGGCCAGAGGTGCACAATATCCGCACATATATATGAACTAACGAACATCTTTATCCACAAACGCTCGTAAACGATTTTTTTTATTTCCTCCAAGGAAAAATAAAATTATTATTATTAGCACCACGTCTTACTACCCGTTTGGGTTATACGTACTTACTTTAATATGTAATGGTAGGGTGATTGTGTGATGAAATGGAGAACCTACAGTTTAACGTGGAATCCGAACCACGGTGGAGGCCTGGCATTTCTCACATTCACAAGTTGTGATTAATACACGTCTTGTCAGAGGTGAAGGAAGGGCTTGGTAATCAGGAAAAATAAAATTAAGTTCAAAGTCACAAGTACAAAATAAACATCACATTTGGTGTTATATCTTACGTTATAGCTTTCTTTAAGAGTTTCTTTAGCACCGCATCTTAGTACCTGTTTGGAATAATTACCTTAATGTGTTAGGGATTAGGAAGGTTTAATTTTAGAGGAAGTGCACTCTCATTTGCGTGTAGGTAGAGTGGAAAACAAGAGGTAAAAACTACCCTTAGTGAACCCAAATGGCATCAAACCACGATCTCTCCGTCTTCAGCATTTTAGTCTATCGTGAGAGTAATTTCTTAGACCATGTGGGCAACGAAGCGGGTAACCCACTATTAGGTATCTTAGTTCACTGTCTCATTGAATTGTGCTAATTTCAGTGCACATACTTTATTTAACAGCAGATATATTTTATGGAACTACTAAACACCCACTTTTTCACCCCAACCCCCCAGTGTGTAAATGTCTATGTATGCAACTATTTCACGGTTAGCAAACAGGAAATAATAAAAAAATACAGTCATTAGCATCATAATTACATAAAACATTAAATTCTTAATGTTATATTCCATTTACTCTTACACAGATTTCAGCTACGAAGCTAAAATTTCTAAGAACAATGTAATAAATACTCAACATTATTTATTTTTTATGACATTTTAAGGAATCAAAAGTATTCAACAATATTGCACACCCACCAAGTAACGTAAATTCAAGCTATGGAAGCCTACGTTGATAAATATCACTTTTATTCTGTGAATTGTCTAGCAGGAACAAATAAATATTTTTTAGTGCCGTACAACTTCAAAAATAGTAATTAACATCTTGAAGTATTTTTTGTTTATGATTTTTTTTTATTTAGTTGGGGCGAGAGGGATTGTACACTCTGTTTTCTTGCAAGGTAGAAGGTGCTTCTTGACGGATAACCCGTCTTACAAGTTACGTCATAGTAAAATCGTGCAAGGTAAGCTTGCCTTTATCATTTTCAGGGTAAATATGGTGTACATAGTATCCTTGGTTATTTTGCACTATTAGAAATTTTCCTGGAAGCAAAACGCTATTAAAGAATTTGCGGAATCGTGACTCTTATCTAAATTAGGAAATGATAAAATATTATTAAAAAAAAAACATAATTAATAGCTCGGTAAGGGCAAGCAGATTTGTAGACAAAGTATTATGAGTACGAATACGTGGAAGAGCGGAATTGTTACTTGTTAAAGTAATATCCTATCTGTGTGAGTATTGAGGCGCACCCTCATTAAAACGTTTTATTATCCCACGAATAGGAAGCACCATTAAATCATTTTTCTGCAAGCAAGTCAGTTGTATTTTATTAATTGGTTCAAATATATCTTTAACAATATGAATTTAAATGAGATTTTGAGGTTTTATCTATTTTTGTTGTTTTCAAATAGGCTTTCGATATTTAAAGTTACAATTGTATTGGTCCTTTTATTAAACATTAATTTCCATGGGTTTTTTTTCAACTGCAAAATAAACATTTGTTATAAATTGTCTAGATATCTAGAACTTAAATTTGTTTCAGAACTTTTATGAAACTTAATCATGATGTTCGGAAGAAGCATTTTTAAACTAGAAGCACACACACATCCAACTCTAATATTACACCATCATAACTGGCTATAATTAGTAGAATGTTGATAAGTTTTTTAAAAACACTTTTTTTAATAAATCGTGTTGATACTATCTTTTATTCTTTGTATAATATATAAAAGCGAATGCCCTGACTGACTCATTCATCACGGATTGCTCACACTTACCACGAAGCTAGAGGGCTGAAATTTGGCACAAGTGTTCCTTATAAGCTATTTAGAGAAAGTAATGACCTTTAATTCCTATATTTTATGAATAAGGGGGTGAAATAGGGGTAGCTACCCTAATAAACAATATTGCTTATAAACTCTTTTTAACTGTTTAGAGGGTAATAATCCGATAAGTTTGTTCTAATAATGGTTTCGAAAAAAAAAAGTAATTAATTTTAACCCCGTAAATGCTTCTAAGGGGTGGAAAAAATGAATACAGAAAATTAATTAAAATATGTAATTACGTTTTAATATGCGACTCCAAGAGACGGTAGAAGTCTGTAGTTTATATTTTGATGAATTTTGTGGTGTTTGTAGTGTCTGTGTGAGTGAGAGGGTCTAGCCTGGGGTGGTGTGTGGTGGTGGGAGGGGGGGGAGAGACCTGTACAGTCGCACTTAGCTGATAATGCCCCAGGCAGTAGACAAGGGGGCCTGCCAAAAATAAAACTCCCCATGAGAAACGATACATGGTCACCTCCTAGCTGTGTTTCTCTGGTAGCGCTAAGAACCACGCCATTAAGCTTCAAACAAAATTTATTCATTTTCATCCAAAAATAAATAATAACACAATATCTCGTGCAAAGAACGGGAATTCAGCTAGTTAAGTATACAACTTAACCTTATAACTGGTCGAGTAAATATATGTAAATTGATTTTTAATAACATTTATAAGTGTCAACAAAGTTACTAATTATTCAAATATGACTCTAAATATGGTGTACATTATCCCCAGAGTAACCAGCTCCTTGTTGTGGTGGTCAGTGCACCTTGCTACGAGCCTATTTATCCCGGGTTCAATCCCCTGCTAACTTGGGTATTTTTTCCGAAAAGGGAACTACCCTGTCCTTAAGGTTTGGTTAGTTTGTCTTAAGCTAGGCTTAAGAGTTTCCACTGATTCCTCAACTTCATATTCTCTATCACTATCATCTAATCTCATCGGGACGTGGAAAGAGCCTCCATGGCAAGGATGTAAGATTTGTACTGGCGCATTAGTACTGGCTAATCTTTCCATAAAATGGATTAAGAATGATCTACCCCAGACGCGCAATAAATTTATATATTCCCAAACTAGCTCCGGGACTACTCAGCTTGTGGTTACCGACTAACTACACAAATGAGAACATCGTCTGGTATCAAGTTGAGGGTATCAGGTCTAAGTTTTCCTCGAACATCTCTTATTTTCAAGATCAAATTTGTCTACTACTGAGTTCCCGTCATCTATCTGGGACTGTGCCAAGCTTGCCGTTTTCACAACGAGTCACAGTTTATTCTGTGTAGTTGTTTGTCTAACTATCGCACCTCAATAAAGGTTGGAGGGGATAATGTCAACAGTCTCTTTTCTCACCATAAATCTTTTTGGCCCTGACTATTAAGGGCACAGAAAGGGTATAGCGTGAGGAGGGTGGTTCCGAACCCACTGGGAAATTAACTCCCCAAAACTTTGCTGAACATTTTTTGTTAAATAAAGCAATCCCTAATTTAAAGAAGGACGAGAAATAAGGGTCTCGGGGACTTCAAAAACCATTGTAAAAAAATAAATAAATACATTTCTCTTGGATGATGATAAAAAATCAACTTCTGCCATTTTTTGGAACTAAAATTACTGAAAAAAAGTATCAAAATAATTTTATTTTGAAAGTCTTGACATTATTTTCAGCCGTTACCAAGATTAACTAAAAATAAATTAAATATATAAGAAGAATAAATAATAAAGATCCTGAAATATCTGAAAGAATATATATAGTTAAGTTGAACATCAATGAATAAAAAAATTGTTATTTAACTTTCAAGTAAAATCGCAATATGATTGTACAACTGGGGAAGTGAGATGGTGGTAATAAGTGCTAAAGTTTAAATATTAGGGTCCAGGTTCATTGAAGAAAATGAGATAAAATAAAGGCATACATGAACACTTAATAGCAACGGCCAAGTGTTATCAGAGCATAAAAATATATTCAAGACAAAGAGCATGTTCATTAATACAAAATGCGCGCCGCATATAAAGCCATAATGAGCTCAGTAGTATCATACACTTCCTTAACATTGACTACGACAAAGAAAGGAAGAGGCTCAGAATTTTTGAAAGAAAGTTAATGAGAAAGGTTTGGGGTCCCTTGAGAAAAGAGAAACGATACAGGAGAAGATATAATGACGAATTGTATGCTCTTATGCAACGACCTAACACTGTTCAGAAGATGAAAGAAACTCGGATGAGATGGATGGTACATATCGCTATAATGGGGCCAGAACGTAAAACCAAGAGTATTACTGAAAGGAATACCAGATGGCAGGGACGTCTGGATCAACCAAGAACTAGATAGTGGGGCGAACTGAGGAACGATATTAAGAAGTCAAGAGAAGAAGCAGATAACACATGGAAGGAGGCGGTGCTGGACAGGATAAGATGGAGGCAGCTAGTGAGGTCATGTATGATCTAAAGGGTCCTTGATCGCCGAATGGTTGGGTGATTGATTGTACTGATGTGAACCAAAAGTCCCAGGGAAACCACCTGTCCATCACTTTAACTGGTTAGAATTATAAGTCTACCCGTGGGTGAATCCAATAAGAAAAGGATTTAAAAACTGTGTCCAGTTTCAACTCACTAGGAATTTGTGGTAAGTGTTGGAAGTATATTTATTTTAATGTTTGATTAAAGGTAATGTAAGCTAAGGACAGTGCTTTTTGCCATTTTTATAGGGAAACATTATTTTTTAGCAAAAATTAATAAAATACCTCTTCTCAGTAGATAATCTTTATTTAGTTTTCTTCAAACAAATAATAGATTCTTGGATATCCGTTATGATTATATTGGAAATTGACGAGCAACTTTTTAAATGAAGTGGTAGCGTTATCATCAAATTATCAAATTCAGTTAAAATATTCAAGAAATGTTGAGATTACTATTCGTAGACAATCAAAAATAAACGAATTTACTAAGGCAACATTTTATTTGTGTTAAAATATAGAATTGTTATAAAAAATTCAAAACTACTGATATTAACTCGCGTTTTGATTCACTCCACCTTGATACTTGTACGAGCTATTATCATTATAACTGCGCAAGTGGGATAGGAATGAGGAAGGCGGGGTTTAGAGGAAATACATTCGCATCTGCGTGGAGGGAGAGTTACACTCTTAAAGGGTAAACCTGGCTGAGATTTAACCTCCCAACTCCCCATCACTAACAAACAAGATTAGATGACATTTAACACACGTGCTTAAAGATGAGGATCGAAATGTTTACATACATTTGGAGTTTTTGCAGGCATTATAGTCTTAAAATTTAATAATTCAATTAACCGTGGTCTCATCTTAAACCTGTGCTCAGTTATTTAGCAAAAAACTTGGTCAGCATCACCTAGCATCAAGCTCATATCCTTGTAAATGAGCAATATTTTAGACACTGAACTTTTATTTTTCTACGGTTGATGACAAAAAAAACTTTTTTTTGTTCCATGATATGGCATATTTCCCCAATATACTGCTAGAGTAACTTTCAAACTTGGTTATTTCACTTTCAGTGTTTATCATAGGATTTCAAATTTATGGTTCCCTTACCAAGTTTCAATTTAAGAGATTAAACCAAAACTCTTAAAACTTTGCAAGATTGCTTGTTCTTGGTACATTTCATAAACAAAGGATAGAATAAAAACGAAACCTACGGCAGTTTTACTTTTTCACTCTACCTGTAGCACGCCTACCTTTTGATCTGGTGATATCGGGTTCATTTCTTGGCATGCATAAAAAGTTGGTGACCTGGCGGTCTAGGTGTAAGGTGTCGGACTTCTGTACTGGGGGTCCGGGATTCAATCCTCGGTCCCTGAACAGATTTATCTGATTGCCAAACCCTTCTTTAACCTCCGTCAATACGTGTATTAATCACAACTTGTGAATGTGTGGAATGCCAGGCCTCTACGTTAAACTGTAGATCTTCCATTTCATTTCACAGTCACCCTACCATTTCACATTAGTGTAAGTAATTATAACACGAACGGGTAGTAAGATGTGATAATAATAATATTATAATAATAATAAAAACATTATCATTAGTGAAATAAACTTTTCCTCTTTCTCTAGAGGCTGTGAAATAAGGTGATGGACTGTTTTAGATTAGGTTAGTTTGTAAAATGTTTGATGATTTAATCAATGATCTCAAAAATGTCATGATGATTATATTTTGAGCATTAGAGTCTTTAACAAACGTCCATAAATCCTGCGTTATAAGTTGTTTATTATTTCAAAATATGATTGATGACAAAACGAAGGAGAAAAAGTAGGAGCATGTCTCTATATATTTAAAAATCTAACGTTTAATGAAAGTCAACAAACAAGGTGTAATACATTGTAATTGCGGAGAATGTCCGTATGGAGAAAAACACACGTCAATTAATATATATTAATTGAAAAACCACTCCTGGACATCGGCCCCAGATTCGATTAACTTGTACAAGTGTCATTTTGCAACTAATTTTAATTAATATAAAGTGACTAACGTTTAAAGCTTTGATGATTATTTTTTCAATCATGAAAATGTAACATTTATTAATTTTTAAAGATGTTTCACACAAAATGTCGTTATGGGATGGTAATAAACCTAGATATCGTTTTCCTCAAATATATAAAGCGGTTCTTTACTAAGGTCACAACAGACAATTTCAATACAATTATTGAGAATTATTTATTTATTTTTGATGCTTGTATTCCTTAGATCAGAGGTTTCTAATCTTGGGTCCACAAAGTGTTTTGAAAGGGTGTTCTGAAAACCATCTATTGAAAAAAATTTGCATATTTAATTGCCTTGTGATTCAACATTTAAGAGGATATTTCCTTTTATTAACATTTTAGGATATGTGGTTTGATATTTACTCAAAGTACCCTGATTCCAAAAGAGCAATAAAAATAATTGATGCCGTTTACCATTAATTAGTTTATCTGCGAGATACATCTTTCTCAGATTTTATGAATATTACAAATACATATTGAAACAAACTTAGAGTGGAGCCAGACCTACAATTAAAATAATCCTTCGAAAACTGACGACTGGAAAGTAAAAAGCAGCACCGACCATTACATTAGGAATGTGTTTTTCGTTTAACATAATCATACAGACTCCTTAGAGCAACCTATTTTAAACCATAATTCAATATCCAATTGGTATTTTATTAATATGAAATGGTTTAAGGTAGGATTTTCTAGGTGCGTCTTGCGTCTGCGACCGCAGACGTGGAGTGGTAGTCGCAGACGCTGGATACAATGTTCCCTATATGCGTTTCTTTGTCGCCAGCCATGGGTAATTTTATGTGAAACACAGATCTTTCCTCAGTTATCAGAGTTTTTCAATTGTGTTTTATTTAATCCTCCATATTTTATTTTTTGGAATAGTGTGGATAAAAATATAGCTTGATCTACCAACTATTCCTAAGATCTCTTTTCACGTGTTTTCCTTCAAATGCTGGTCCCGGCACACTGCTGAAGATATGTCAAAAATTAATGGGTGCTTTGACACCTCTACAAATACATTTTTGTCCTCTTCTATGGAGAAATCTTGGACCATTTTAAAAACCAGCCCAATCAAACATAAAACTGTGACATGGACTGAGGAATGCCTCCTATAATATTTAAATGTCCCAAAATTATAAACACCACCTTAATTATTATCAGCGTAATTTTAGACCGACTGGGACCTAAGATTTCCTCGAATAACGCGGTTCCATTGAATAACTTTTTTTTAAAAGTATTTGTTATAGACAACTTCTATTTATTTCCTGTGTTGGCAAGCAATTACGACAAAACTAAATACAACTCTACTAAAACACACGCTTGCTCGGTGGTGCGTCTGCTTCGAGAGCAGTGTGGACGCTGACACAATGTAGAGACGCTGGCTGGACGCGCACTCTGATCGCCAATCGCAGTCGCCGAGGAGGAAATGGCCACATAACAAGTTATGGAAACCTGTCCAGTCGCTGGTCGCAAACGCGAGACGGGCCGAGTTAATCGTACCTTTACCTAGAATACCTTAAATGTGTACATAGGTTTTAATTTCCTACTCGTGAGGCTGTAAATAGTAAAGTGGCTGTGGTTAACTGTTCATTTCTTCAGGAGGGCCGTGACCTGATAAAGTTTGGGACCCAAATACCAAAATAAAAACAGCAATATAAGACTATTTAATCCGCTTCGGTGGCCACATGGTCTAAGTAGACTATACTGCAGACTATGTGGTGATTTAGATTCGAATCCGTTGTTTCACTGAGGTTTTTCCCCCAAAACTATTTTCACCCTCTCCAAACGCCAATGCTGCTACACTTCCTACAAATATAACCTTCCTAATCCCTAACATTAAACGTATAGCCCGAACGGGTCGTAAGACGCGGTGTTAAAATATATAAATATATATATATATATATATATTTTCCTGGTACTCTTTGGAAAACAAATGTATCGGTTGCTAATATATTTTAAACATCCTTAACAAAAGTGTTTATTTCGAGCCCAACATTTGAAAGAAATGTAAATATTCAAACTTTAAACTTTCCGTTAATTCGTGTATGTGCTGTCATAAATATTTCTCTACTTAAATTCTAGTGAGCATAACGAGGTAGGCCCATTCTTTCCCTGGAGCAATAAAAGCAGCGAAATGTTCAGTAGCTGTTATTTTTTTCCATTTCCTTCCCACACTCTTTCTGGCGGTGTCGGAAGGATAGTGGGGGTTGAAGTCGACCCCAGGGAATAAATAGATCAACTTCAACCCCCTCATCTCGCTGAGGTAGAGGCCGGTAAATTACCCAAGACATGGATACAGCAGACGAGCTTTATGGTAATTACGAAATGAGTAGTCCACAGCTTGGCGTATAGTAGAGTAACTGTTTTTAATGAGGTCAGACAGTCCCTGCTCTGAAAAAAATGGAAGCCACTACTATTGTTTCAATCTGAGTTTAGGTGTGTGTTCCTTTAATTAATAAACTTTTCGGGTTTTCTTTCAAAACACACACTCCACTAAAGAGTATAAATTTAATAATACACACGGTTACGGAAACATTGATAAAAGAAGAGGATCTCTGTCCCCCAAATATCATAACAATCGATTTCATATGTATAAATATTCCATAAAAAAACGTGGTTATTTGTTCATAGTTCAGAAACTATTGGTTTTTAAAAATGTATTCCAGATTATAATGTTTTTAATTCTACGTACTACAAGTTTACAATAAGTTATTTCATACCGCGAATAGTTGCGAATATATGAGAAAAATGGAAAATTTCTGCTTAAATTAATTTTAATAGAATAACGAGAACCTACATTTTGTTTATGATGTTAAACAATGGCTGAATAACAAATTTAATTAAAATCGTTAAATTAGATTTTGAGAAAATCGATTTTATCTATTTTTTCCCCCTTCAGTAAACTAATCTTAATTTTAGAGTTGATATATAATTCTAAAAACCCTATCGGGGGGAGGGGGGGACTTTATGAAAAACCTGCATATCAAGTCTTAGCCCGATAAATAAAATGGTTTCGGCTCTAATCAGGGATCCAGATGGATGGCAAAAACAACTTTTTTCAGTTTCAGGGGGTCATGAAACATCATCATATACCAAAATCTCGAGTTTTTTTTTACGATCACAATATTTCTCTCTTTGAACAATCAAAAGAAAAAAAACTATATTAAAAAAATGTATTAAATTCCTAGATAATAAACGTTGTTCATACGGTTCAAGACATCAGTTTTATAATATAATCAACTTAAAAAAATCCCTATATACTCTATTGCTTAGTATTTTCAAATTAAAATTATTTGAGATGAGATAAACGAAAAATTTTCCGAGCGAACACTATGATGAAAGAGATAACTATAGTGGAAAACTATATGCATACGTTGATTACTCTTCCTAGACCACAAAGAGGCTCGGGATGTGTATTTTGGTGATTGACCCTCTCAATTTTTTTGAATAGGTTATTTGATTAAAGTGTGAAGATGAGTTAGTGGGGGTTGCTGGTACCTAAACTAATATTCTTTGACACCAACTTTCGCAAAAACTGCTTTCTATTTAGTCTTTGAACGTGTCGAAAATGAGTGATTTTACAAAATGCTCATTTGGAAGCGCTGCTTCACTGGAGATTTAAAAATTGTGCCTACCTGAAAGAGAGCAGCGGAACTCCCACGAAGATTTGTATCTGTTGTATCCTTTTCTGTGGTCTAGGCTTAAAGAATGTGTCTACCGGATTTATTTAAAATTGGTACACTCATTTGAAAGTTATCGTGGAACAAACATCTAAACACTGGACAAACAAACATAATTCCAAATTTTCGAAGTTTTTCTACTTTTGTCACCGCGTCTTAATACCTGTACTAATTACGCTAATGGTTTTAGAGCTGAGAAAGTTAATATTTTATAGGAATTGTACCTGCATTTGTGTGGAGGGAGTGTAGATAACCATTTTGAAAAATAAACAAACCTCAGTACACCCAACCGAGATTTGAACCTTGATCTCCCCATCATCGGCAGTCTAGTTTACTGTGAGTTTAGCTCCTTAGGCCATGCGTCCACTGAAGCGGGATAGTGTCAAAGTTAAAACAGGACATCGTTACGTTTGGTCAAATTATTTCTATATTTTTTTTATAAGAATCCTGAGTTTTAAGGTTGTCACATGGGATAAAACTGAGATGCAGTGCAGACTTTTAAAAATCCAACACTATTTAGGAAGTGGCTTGATATATTTTAATATTGTTTTCAGTAAAATGTGAGCTAAGGTTCTGACTAATTAAAAAGTTTATATTTTAATTGTTCAATAAAAAGTGATGACATATATAAAACCCAATAAAACAATCCCCCATTATCCTGTGTTGTGACCTTATCAGAATAAAACCTTATGTGATAGGCTTCTAAAAAAGGCTAGATCTAAGTTTCTTACCTTTTACCTCAATATAAGAAGTACAAGCTTGCACGTAAAATGTCATAGATTGATTTTTTAATTCAACCCAAAATCTTAACTTTTTTAACTGGTCATAAACTTTCTAATAGCTTTCTCCTACATTTTGATGAAAAACAATTTAAAAAAAATATCAAGTGAATTCTTAAAAATGTAAGTAACTTGCTAGTCTAGGTGTAAGGTGTAAGACTTCTGTGCTGGGAGTCCGGGTTTCAATTCTATGTCCCGGCACAGATTTATTTGATTACAAAACCCTTCCTTCATCTCTGACAAGACGTGTATTAATCACAACTTATGAATGTGTGGAATGCCAGGCCTCCACCGTGGTTCGGATTCCACGTTAAACTGTAGGTCCTCCATTTGATTTCACAATTATCCTACCATTACACATTAGCGTAAGTGCGTATACCCCGAACGGGTAGTAAGACGCGGTAATAATAATAATGATGATATAATGACATACGGATTAAAAGTTCACTTAAGGATGCAACATGGAAGATCATTGAGATACGTGGCTTATGTTCAGAAATCCCTAATTAATTAAGATTATTATTATTACTATTAGCATAGCGTCTTACCACCCGTTCGGACTATACGCACTTGCTAATGTGTAATGGTAGGATGATTGTGTGATGAAATGGAGGACCTACAGTTTAACGTGGGATCCGAACTACGGTAGAGGCCTGGCACTCCGCACATTCACAAGTTTTGATTAATACACGTCTTGTCAGAGGTGAAGGAAGGGTTTGGCAATCAGATAAATCTGTGCCGGGACCGAGGATTGAACCCCGGACCCCAGCACATAGGTCTGACACCTTACCCCCAGACCGTCAGGTCACCTTATAAAATTATATCATTTGATTGTCTAGTCAAGAGGGGTCTTCAACCCGGGGTCGTCGGGCCACTTGAGGCCCACTGTATCATGAACATTCTACAATTATTTCAAGAGAAAACATTACAATTATAGATATATCTTTTATATAATCAACTAATAAAATTAATACATATTTTACGTTATTTTATAAACGATTCTTGTTTTTTACGCGAATGAAAATATTGCGTTTTTATACAAATGTATATTGAAACGTCAAATGACAACTCTAGTAGACAAGACAAATTGCGTTGCCTTCTGCTATGCAAAATATATAAAAGAGAACAGTTATACTTCACGATAAATCAAACATTTCGCCTGTTTGATACAGGCCTAATCCTTAGTGTGGGTATAAGAGTATAAGGAAGAGCTAATATGATTATTTTAATATTTATCAGACCCAAATATTGTCGTTACAGTAGTATGCCAGCCTGAGAGACAGCAAGAGACAGAAAATTTGACCCATGGACATAAACAGGTTGAAGACTCCCTGGTCTAGTCTTAGCCTGGTCTGAAAATTTACGATATGTTTTATCAAAATATTCAGTGCTCTTTGTTATTGTTTACCTTCATTGTTTATGATTATAGCTACACCAGTGAGCACGTGGTATTAACGTCGAGCTTATTTGACCCGATAATCCTCTGATGAGCTTGGGAATTGCATCATATTATTATTATTATTATTATTATTATTATTATTAATATAATAATTATTTATTAGCACCTCGTCTTACTACCCGTTCGGGTTATACAGACTTACGCTTATTTGTAATGGTAGGGTGATTGTGTGATGAAAATGGAGGACCTACAGTTTAACATGGTATCCGAACCTCGGTGGAGGTCTGGCATTCCCCACATTCACAAGTTGTGATTATTACACGTCTTGTCAGAGGTGAAGGAAGGGTCTGGTAGTTAGATAAATTTGTGCCGGGACCAAGGATTGAACCCTGGATCCCAGCACAGAAATCCGACACCTTACCCCTAGACCGCTTGCATATCGTCTGGGTGTATTGAGCGTGGTTTCAACTACATATTTTCCTGATATCCCTCCATAAAGTAGGGGAACATTTATCTTTCTAATATAGAAGATTATAAATAGTTATTCCTTAAATATGATTTCAAAAAATATAAACTTTCGTAATTCAGTCATTAATAAACAATTATAAGCCATATTTAAAAAAATATATATATAAATAATTATTTATACTATAAAAGATTTACCAGATACCAATTTTGGATGAAAAATTTGAAGCCATTTTAACATTTCAAATTTATAAAAATCTATCATCAGTAAACTACCCTTAATTTAAGGACTAGGGTCAAAATAAATAAATAAAAAGTCTTGAGGTATAGCCATTTGATATCTAAATACAAAGTTTTGAACCAAATCCATCAAACAATTCTGGATCCCTCTTTTTAGTCTCACAAAAGTTTCCCTATGAAATAAAGCCATTCACTCCTGATATGAAAACTTTCCAAACACAAGTTGAAGGGGAGGGTGAGGCGTTTGGGCTAAATGTATACTCCGAGATATAACGGAGGGTAGGAAGGTAAAAAAAATAATTGTAAGATAAAAGCATTAGATGGTTAATGGGTCCTATTAGTGAAGGTATAAGTATAGCCCGGACCGATACATTCTAATTTTTAATAATAAAGTGCTTTTAGGAAATACAATTTTTTTTCAGTCAACATTGATAACATTTCGCAATTTTATTCATTTTAATTTATAAGTATTAATAATGTATGAATCAAATAGTCAAAACTATTATTTATGCTTTTTAATGAGGATTATTCCATCTAGATATATCCTGAAAATTGAAAAATGACACCTGCGGGCCTATCCCCGAGATGTTTCGAGTTGATTCCATTGCGAGATTGGTCGTTCACGTGACACAATCTCGAAACTTTTTCTATTTAGCTATTCTTGAAAAAAATTTCGTTACGGATTGAGATTTTTTCATTCGGATAGATCTCACTGCGGTTCCACCTCTCGGAATCGTCAATATCGCAACAGATAGTTCGATAATATTTGTTGTTGGACAAAATGTAAAATGGCGTAAACATAGCCTTACTATTTGATAATAAGAGAACTTGAAGAATTTTAAAATGAATTTAATAGAATGCCACGTATATTTCGTGAACGCGAAGACCCTTTTGAGCTGTGTGATAAGAAATTTATTAAATTGTTCAGGCTTAATAAACAGTGTTATTCAAATAGAAAGGCATTCCATCCATATGCTGTATGTTATTTAATTTAGGCTTTTTATGTACCTATTAAAGTTATTAAGATATATCATACATGATGTAATAAGTTATACTAGTAATAGCTTTTTATTTAATCATTTAGCGAAACAAAGAAACATACATAAAGTGTAATCTGCTTTTGCTCTTTGCTTATTCTCTTCCAATCCAATTTTATTTAGACTTTATCGAGCTAACCTTAACCAACAAAAAATAAAACCGAGATAAAACGAAGATGTCGAAGACAACATTTTTGTTATTCTATTGTTTAAATGGCTGAAGGGTGCGTTCACACAGCTATAAAGTAAATCTCAAATCACAATTTTTGACACCGGAAGTTCGGAATTTTTCGCTTAATACGAAATTAGAAGACTCAACACGAATTGTGAGATTATTAACTCAGGAATGGCTACTTTACGGATATGAAATTACGAGTTCGAGTTGAACATGGCGAGATTCACCGTAGTAAAATAAACTCGCAACATCTCCGGGATAGGCCCACTGGACACGGGAATCGAACTCGGGATCTTTGGCTTAGTACGCTAATGCTCTGACCACTGAGCTATCTAGGGTTCGTCCCGTACTCACGGTCATTCTTCACTCATATTTTACGGCAGAGTCTATGATGGATGTGTGGAAATCGTCGACTACAAATGTGTGATTTTATTAAGATCACATATTTGTAGCCGACGATTTCCACACGTCCATCATAGACTCTGCCTTAAAATATGAGTGAAGAATGACCGTGAGTACGGGACGAACCCTGGATAGCTCAGTGGTCAGAGCATTGGCGTACTAAGCTAATGATCCCGGGTTGAATTCCCGTGTCCAGGTGTCATTTTTCAATTTTCAGAATAAGATATTAATAATGTACATAAAAATTGACAGTTGCAGATGATATGACTTGACGTATTAATACTTTTCATTCAGATAAGGTTCTTCATATGAAAATTGGACTGTAGTAAGAATTTGTAGCAGTGAAAATACCCAAATACCTTTCATCCTAAGACGTCAGACCTGTATCATTAAAAAAATAATAATTTATAAGCAATAATGAAACTTGAAAAAAAAAGACTCCGCTGCACAAAATTTCCTTGTTTTCTTCAGGGAATCTTGCCAGGAAAAGGAAGACCACACGTACCGCTTCAAGCTGTGCTATTTATAGCGTCATCTCGAACACAATGCACTTTTTTTTTTCCTCCCAGCCCACCACCCACTTGTGGGGGCTTGTTTGCTTGGTGAGACATCCTACCATAGGGATATGGTGGGCGGGGGGTGGGAGTGGGGGGTTGCAGCAGGAAAGGAGGATTAACTTGGTAAGCTGGAGTAAATTGCTAAGGCGCTCAATCGCAGATGTGACCTGATGCGAAATTCTAAGGGTAGTCAAGGGGGGGCTAGGACCACGTCCAAAGGTTTGAGGTCATCGCAATTTATGTTTTACTTTATGAGGGACGGGGGACATTTATTAAAATATCAATGCCACGACTCCATTTGTCTGCATCTTTGTGTTCTTTAATTTGTTTAGTTTTGGTGCAAGCTAAACTAAGATCTAAATAAAGGTGACCTTGTGGTCTAGGGGTAAGGTGTCAGACTGTGCTGGCGGCCGGGGTTCAATCCTTGGTCCCAGCACATATTTATCTGATTACCAAACCCTTCCTTCACCTCTGACAAGACATCTTGTGTATGTGGGAAATGCCAGGCCTCCACCGTGGTTCGGATTCCACGTTAAACTGTTGGTCCTCCATTTCATCTCACAATCACCCTACCATTACACATTAGCGTAAGTGTGTATAACCCGAACGGGTAGTAAGACGCAGTGCTAATAATAATAATAATAATAATAATAATAAGATCTAAATAAACATGGTGACCACGAGATAAACTTTGGTTTATATTTTTTGTAGCCATAGGAACTGGGTGTGGGCAGGGGGGTGGAAGGGCATGGTTTTAGTACCTTCCTACTGATATCTTGCTAGGGGATAGAAGGGTAGGGGAAAGTCTTAGTACAAACTGTGCAACGATTTAATAAAGATTCTTGCGATCAGTAACATTGCAAAGTATTGTTTAGTTTAATCCTTTAATATAACTTAATATACATACATGAGTTCCTAATATAATGTTTTGTAAACCGGCTCCGTGGTATAGTGGTCAGTGCACCTGGCTAAGAACCTAGGTGTCCTTTGCTAGATTCCCGGCTGGTACCATAGATAACTTTCCCCAAAGGGGAATCATCTCAAAGGTCACCAAGGTTTGGTTGGTTAGGCTTAAGTTAGGTTTAATATTTCCACAGGCTCTACAACTTTATAATCACTATCTTAATATAATCTCATTGCGGTTAGACGTGTAGACAACTTCTGACACATTTTCTGCCACTAGAGCTGCTAAAAGTCTAAACTCATAGATATTAATCTCCTCCAGTCAAATTAACCATACGCTTAAAAAAACAATTATTATTTATGTATGGATGTATTGAATTAAATTTATGACTCGGTTGAGTGTGGAGTGTTTTTGTCTGAAATATAAACGAAGGTTTGGAACCACCCATTGTTTCTTACTGAATTCGTTTACCTTAGTAATATAGGTTTACCTTAAAAAATGTTGCTTGGAGGGGTGAGGGCACTAATTGAGCTTCTGTTTTGAGGAAACATTGTGTCCTTTCCTGGGTTTGCGGAATGATATTGTTTTCGGCGGTTTCCATTCGTCTAGGAAGTGGTAGAGAGTTAGTAGTGCGTTAAATTTGGTTAGTAGACTATGTTCAAACAACGAATTAAAATAATTTAATAAGGATCAGGCTGGAATATTGATAACTGTACAAGGCCGTAGTCGGGGGTGTTAGAGGTTCAAGCCCCCCGAAATTTTATGAACTATATCTATGGCTTTATTTATGGTTCAAAAAATATCAAAATTAAGGTACAAGTAGGAGGCTGTGCTACCATAAAAAGCATTTCAGAGAGCATCTAGTGGTGTTAAATATTTATGATTTTTTCTAGCCTTCGGCAATTATGCTGTTATGTCTTCATAAAAAAATCGGATAGCTTCTAGAGTTGTTTAGTGTTTAGAATTTTTTCTATCCTCCGGTAAATGGGGGATGTTACCACCAAACCCCCATGAATTTATTGGCTAGCTACGGCCTTGTAACTGTTCAATTATTATGTTTATGAAATTGCAAACTTATTGGTTTCTGGGATCGATAAGTTTTCTTTAATTGGTTTTTAATTTTCCTAAACCTTTCTTCAACTTTATTTTATAAATGTCTGTATACATTTTATTGATTTAAATATATACACATCCACCAAATTTTTATACAGAGCCTATCACACAGTGGCTCAGTGGTAGTAGGGCTAGTTTGGGTTGGCGTACTTTTTTTTTTTACATGACCTAACTTAGCATGCACATAACGTCATTTTGTCCCTCCCTCCGTTCAAAAAACGTTCTGATGCCCCCGATATTTTTTTTATCTTCCTTCCGACCACCATTTTAGGACGAGACATCTTAAAATGTACTGAACGGTGGGATATTAACTCCCGAGCTCGTGTTTCTACATATGGTTAGATCTAGTTTTTAATTTATCAGCTGACACATAGCAGAATATTTCGAAATTAAGTGATTTATCGGTTTTATCGAATACAAATCTAAAATTATTTTACAACTTTACAATTTTAAGGGGATAAAATAGGTATATTTATTAATTATAGCTTGATTATTTTCTATTTGTTCTTTTGGTGATTTTAGGAAACCGGTTAAATATGCCTTTTTTTATTTTAGCACTCAAGGTAATGAATTATGTTTGCTAAACTAGATATTAAATGTTGCTAAATACAACTACACTGTTGGATTGTTTAGTATATATCTTTCTTTCAACATAAAATAAATTAATAATCGATTATTTTTCATTGTTTTTGCTTCTCTTAGGCTAATAATTAAATTTAGTATGTAGTTTATTGTAATACTTTTAAGATAGATAAATATAATTTCAAGTAGCCACTCGCTAACTATATTTTAATTATATATAAAATTACTATAGTGCATGGTCAACCATATCATGTATGTATTTTTATAAAATTAGCTTAGAAAAAGGCACATTATAATGTGTGTTTTTTAAAAATAAAATAACTAAGACTTCAACTCAAAAATAAATTCAACTAATTGTTTTATCCAACCTTACCCGTTTCAGTAGCAAAATGATCTCTAATTGTGTCAATCTCGTGTTAGATCGGCCTGCTGAAGACAGGGGATTGGTGTTCGAATCCCGTTTGAATCCACTGAGGGTGATTTTTACTCAATAGTTTCCCATTCTCCTACCACGAAAATGCAGATCAATTACTTCTAAAATGCTTCCTTCTTCATTTCTCCTACCCCACTAGAGTAATTTTCATATATTATGCGTATAACCTGAACAGGTAGTAAGACGCGGTGATTAAAAAAATGTTTTGTTTTCATACATATTAAAATGTATAGAACGGCCTCTTTGAAGAATGAATAACACCAAATGTTGGAGGTAGTTTATAAAAGAGCCCACTAGAAGCGCTACTTCACGAATCGATGACGCAGAGCCGATAGAAAAGGGGTCAAGTTTTGAATATCTCCTGAACTTATATTATTATTGTCTAGAACATGAATGTAATGGTATCTTGAATATTAAACAGAAAGTTCTCCAATAGCGTGGCAGTTGCGTTCCAGAAAAATATAATTAAAAAAAAGCTTTATCGAAAGTATTAGCTAAATGGAAATATATAAGTTACACGGTAGGTTATAAATAACTAACCAGACATATCAAAAATCTCTTTCCGTTCATACTTTGACATAATTATAGTTAGTTTTTGTTATATATTATCTACATCGTATTTAAAAAAATCTTGTTAAAAATTAAATAACATCTTGAATACATAAATCCAAAATAAATTGGAAAGGTGAAAACAATAATGTGTAGTTACAACATAGTTTGAATCACACAGAGACAGATTATGACAGACGCAATATATAACACTAGTGATGAAGAAAAAAAGGAACTAAGACAGGAAATCACAGTGATCCGCTATAATAAATAGGTTAATAGCCAGCCATCTCGGAACCGCATTATTTAAAAACGATCCTTAATCCCCTGACAGCGTTCCATCCAAATAACGCAATAAAAAAACACGCGTGAATGGAGAGCCCCTGTAGTTGCATGAGTACATTTTTGAAAGATATTTTATATCTCTTCAATTTTTTTTTATGTTTAACTTTATATAATATTTTAGATATTTTACTTTTGAAGTTATTATTGTCCTACCACATCCTGAAACGGTGGGCTAACTTGGTTCATTATAAATTATGATTATTTGTGAAATTTAATATAGTTTAAATAGGTAATAAAACTTTGGACCCTTAGTTTTAGTTAATATTTACCCATGTCTAAAGGTGTATCAATAATAATAATAATAATAATGATGATAATAATTTGTGTACAGGGATACTTAATTATTTAAATCAGAGCTAGGAAAGTGGAGTGAGATATAAATGTTGAGAGTATTGTGGCCTTTGAAGAGATATAACATTTCAATTAAAATTTGATTTGACATAATTGAGAGCATATAATTAAAGGTTTCCCGACTCTATTTTTCACTCAAATTATCCTGAGGCACGGCTGGAACTAATTCTTCTTAACATGAGTATTATTTTGATTGTCTATTTTAATAAAATATTTGACTAGAATTGTTTATAATTTAAGATAAACTTATTGAATTTAAGTGTAATTTATTTACTAAATCATAAAAATATAATATAACTTGTAAGACATTTGAAATTGTTATATTTATAGCATGTAAAAGAAATAAATTATATCTATTTTATAGCGGCACTGAGCTTGATTAATTTTTTTGAAATAAAATGGTTAATTTAATAACAAACACATACTATTTTTTATTTAGTTAATCTTATTATTTTGTAATTTGTACAGGACACTCAAATTCATTATTCAAATATGTCGAGATAATATTTGCTCATACAAGAGTGGATTAAAAAAATACTACTATTTTATATCTATCTTGACCCTTAGTAAGATTTCCTTTGCTATAAATTTTGTATCATATACGTTCTTTGGTATTCAAATTCCCTCCCTAGTGCTATCTCTGAAACAAATTGAGAATCTATGAAATTTATTCTCTACCGCTATCTCTGAAACCTTGTGATAACTAATGCTATCTTTGAAACAAATTGAGAATCGATTAAATTTATTCTCTAACGCCATCTCTGAAACCTTGCGATAACTAGTGCTATCTTTGAAACAATGTGAGAATCTATTAAATTTATTCTCTAACGCCATCTCAGAACCATTATGATAGACTAAGCAAAATCATGATTTCTGCCATCTATCAACCAACTGATAATCTTACCCAAATAGTTCTAAATGTAGAAAGTTATTTTTTGTGAAAATATATTCTTGTGTAATTGAAAAATATATTTTAATGCTAATAAAAGTCAAACAACGTGGGAATATTTAAAAACTGGTGACGAATCTCAAATATAATGTCGATATTATGTCGGCGGGTGATACTAATAATTATTGAAGTGGTTGGCTCAATCATAATACGATACCTAAAACCATGGTAAAATTTATTTTTATTTATTATACATTATCCTATCGTTAAAGGTGTACCGTACGCTGAACGTTTTTTTTAAAAAAAAGAGAGGGGATAGGGGATTGACTAATATAATCACTTACAAAACAAATAATTTTTCCTATATAATTAAGCCCAGTAATTACTGATGATTAATAAATAATGAAATTCTTGATTAGATCTCCCATACATGCATGCTACATATGAATAAAAGCACACGTCCTAAGCTAGTCATTGATTGTTCACAAAATGAGACTCTCGTCTTTAGTTTTTATTAAACATCGAAACCATACCCTAATTTTATTACGACTGAACGTATCTGATAACTAGAAACAGTGAATTGATCTTTTCTCACGTATTCATTCGCAAAGTCATGTGATTTGCATATGTCACGTTTGATACATATAATCAATTCATATAAAATAACAATATTAAAATAATATGTTATAAATGTTTTTCACAGAAAATATTTCTTAATTTACTTAAAGGCCTTTTTTATGAAAATGATACTGTACTAAAGCTCCTTGTGTTAGAGTTGAGGAATTACTAGTTACAGGTACTCTGTCTGTCGTCAGTTTGAGATAGTTTGTAAGTCTTGTTATTTATATTTATATATTGCATGTCTATCTACATATTATAATACTGTAATCTAAGGATGGTGTTAGTTTCATCAACTGATTTGGCATCAACATTATTTGGCACTTCTCTCGGTATTAAAAGTAAGTAACCCGCATCGGTGACCGAATGGTCTTAGGCACTAATCTTGCAATATACTAGACTTCCGAAGACGGAAATATCAGGGTTCAATTCCAGTTGGGTGCACTGAGTGTGGTTTGACCTAACTGGTTTTCCACTCTCCCTCCATACGAATGTAGGTGCACGTCCTCTAAATTAAACTTTCGTAATTCCTAACACATTAAGGTATTTAGTACATAAGCGTGTAGCCCGAACGGACAGTAAGACGCGGTACTAGGATAAATGAGTATTTTACCCCCTTCTCTCAGACCCCTTTTTTGTAAATTTTAAAAATAATTTAACAATTATTGCTATTTTGAGAAAGGAGCGATGAAGTTAAAACGTAAAAATATAAACAGCTATGTATATAAAAACACCTTATTGGTCAAAGATATTGGCTTAGAGTTTATAATAAATTGAATTTTAAAACGAATCTGACACTTATCTGTAAGAATACTTATTTATATTGTATACATCTTAGTATTTTTCTTTATTTTAACATATTCTATCTAAATCAAGTGAAAAATGACAACCCGGGACCTTGAATGATGGCCCTGAATACAAGATGAAACATAATGGCTCAGTGGTAGTGCGTTAACACGCAAAGCCAAAGGCCCCTGGTTCGAGTCTCATGTCTAGGTTGTCATGTATCACTTAATTGAATTTGTATTAATCTTTCAGGATTAATCCTGTGTATAACCAACACGTATCAGTTTATAATCCACATGGAAAAAGTTAATAAAATCATTAAATAAAAAACAACTTATTTATTTGAATATACGATATGTTAATATCTCAAGTTTAAAAATAAATGGTGAACAACTATTAAATAAATTGAATTACTATTTTGATAATTAATATTTCTATGAAATTGTTGTTATTTAGTTATTATGTTCGATTTGAAAATAATATTTTAGGGTCATATTTAAAGTCTATCTCGTTAAAATAAGATTTAAAATAGAAATACTTTCATTCAAATTCAGTTAAATATTTGTTTAAAAAAATGTAGTCTAATTGTTTGATGTGTAAAATCATGAACAGTTTTTACATAATAAAACTATCGCGAAAGTCTGGATCACCGATGACGAATGGTCCAAGCGCGATTCTCTTCCAGGTGCACCAGAGTTTGTTTCTCAAGTGTGTTTTGTTACCGTAACTTTCTTTCCCCATCCTCACTCCAAGTTAGTTTCCTTCCCTTAAACAACCTGCCTCAACATTAATCCTTGAGTAACCGTCCCCGTGGAGTAGGGATCAATGCACCTGGCTATGAGCCTCAGGGTCCCAGGTTAGATTCCCAGCTGTTACCTTGGGTATTTTGTTCCCGAAAGGGGAGTTACCACCAAGGTCACCATGGTTTGGTTAGTTGGTCCTAAGTTAGATTTTAAATGTTCCCACATCCTCAATCACCATCATCTCATCTCGTCGGGACATGAAAATAACATCCATGAAAAGGATGTACGATCAGTACATTCGGTTGTTCCCTGGGAAACGGTACATTAGTAGGACTACTGACTAATACTTCCACAAACTGGGCTACAAATGGTGTAACCCAAACGCGCAGGATTATGAATATTTAAATTAATCTGTCAGTATCCATAGCTTTGAACGTTCCTGTTTAGTTTTGTAGGAAGGTTTCACTCGAGGTCGAATTCTCAATTGGGCGTTTAAACTAAAGTTTTAAGAAGATTTTACATTTTTGATGAAGCAACAAAGTGGGTGGAGTAGGGGTTTAAAATCAACATAGATGAACATCTTAAGTGTTTTCCCCCCTCAAAATTAAATAAAACTATCTTAACTCAATAGCTACAATGTTTTTATGACACTCATCTTTTTTTAATCATCGCTAGTTCAACTGTATACATACAGCTATGGTATTATATTAAACAAATGCCTTTTAAACTAATTGCTATCCCAATGATTAACATTAGTTTTATGAAATTTAAATAAAATTACGATATTGATATACATTTTAAAGGGTAGGGGAAGGTCGGTGAATACCGATCAGCAAGGTAATACCGATCAGCTGTTTACTCGGTGGATTTCAAATAAACTTGGTTCTGATTAGTGCTGCTATCTAGCGAGACGTGTTAACACAAAAACTATTGCCAGTTGAAGTGGAACCGCGTTGATGTTTGGATGTTATTCGAATAATTTAAGTTTTGTAGTTTTCAAACTTTTGTTGTGCTTGAACAATATCAACCGTAAGTTGTATTTTTATTTAACTAAAATATATATTAATATCACCCTAACTAATAGAATATATTGATGCATAAATTATCTGCATAATTATTTAAAATATAGTCAACCGGTCGACTTGGCTGCCATATTTGTTTTTGAATTACACATAGGGTAATACCGATCGCGCCTTGCGGGTAATATCGATCAGCATACAAAATTGATCGGTATTACCCTTCATTGATTTAAATACGTTTACCTTCAAATATTATCATGTAATAAATTATGGGTGTGTATATTTCTATACAACTATTTATTTTAAAATTCCTCTTTTCTTTTTTATTAATGGAATATTGTCCATTTTATCTGGTATAGATGCCGAAATTCAAGGGAAGGACTACAAACAGAGGGAAAACATGGACTTCAGAATCCCTGAATGCAGCAGTCAAAGCAGTTAAAGACGATGGTAGAAAGATTAGAGAAGTTTCGAGGTTATTCAATATTCCATTTGCGACTTTACAAGATAGATTGAAAAGTGGTATCTAAATGAGGCTGTCCTAGAGATACATTCTTTATTTACTCCAGATCAAGAAAAAGAAATTGTAACCCTACTATCAAAACTATTTTATGGCATGTCTCAGTTTGAACTGCGGCGACTTGCTTTCGATTATGCTGAGCGACTTGGTTTGAAACATGAATTTAATAAAATGACTCGACTTGCTGGTAAAGACTGGGTTTCACGTTTCATGAAACGAAATCCTAATTTGAGTTTAAGACGACCTGAAGCTACAAGTGTTAGTCGTATCCTTGCCTTTAATAAGGATGAAGTGAGTCGATTCTATTAAAATCTAGAAACGGTTCAGGAGAAGTACAAATTTCCACCTCATAGAATTCTTAACGTCGATGAAACGGGTATCTCTACAGTACAGAAACCTGGTCGTATCTTAGCTGTAAAAGGACAAAAACAAGTGGGGGCTGCAACAAGCTGGGAAAGAGGCAAAAAAGTCACTGTTGTCTGTGCCACGAGTCCTACAGGCAATTATTTGCCCCCAATGTTTATATTCCCGAGAGTGAATCTGTCAGCTGCTTTGAAAATAGGAGGCCCGCACGGAGATGCTCCAAGTCAGGTTGGATGACGGAAGAGATCTTTGGGACGGGTTGAAGCATTTTGCCGCGCAACAAAACCTTCGCATGATGAACCCATTCTACTGATACTGGACAACCATAATACTCATTCTACACTGGAAAGCTACTCATTTTGTCGTGACCAAGGTATTGTAATGGTGTCCATTCCTCCTCACACCTCACACCACCTGCAGCCCCTAGATGTGTCTTTCTTTGGGCCCCTTAAAACAGCATTTAATAGAGAATGTGATCTCTATATGAAAAATCATGCTCATGAAAAAATAACGCCTTATAATTTAGCGTATCTTTTCAATAAAGCTTATATGCGGGTAGCAGCGATGGAAAAGGCAGCATCGGGTTTCAGCAAAACCGGAATATTTCCCTAAAATCCTGAAGTTTTTAATGAAGAAGACTTTCTTCCAACAGATCTGCGAGTGGTAGAAATTACTGATGATGCTGATAATGAACTACAATCTCCTTTAGCTACAAACTCAGCAGATTCTCCTCAGCCCTCAACCTCCAAGGTCACCTCACATTTACCTTCAAATAGTCCTCGTCCTTCCATTTCTAAAGGTGAGCCACGTTCATCTTTAGTCTCAAACATTAATGGTTCATCAAATTCAAACTTTGTAAAATCTGTTTCAATTGCGGTTATTTCTACTGTTCCAAAGTTAGATAGCAAAAATCAAATCTCCACAAACAATAGCAAAAAACAGCATTCTGAAATTCTCACCTCTAATCCAAGGAAAGACACTTTAAAAAAAGCCAATAAAAAAAAAAGATAAAGGAAGAAAAAAATAAGAAAAGGGCTGAAAATAAAATTTTGAAACAAAGGGGAGCAGAATCTAGTAAGATAAAAAAGACTAATCATAAAAGGAGTCGTAGGAATATCCCATTTGAAAGTTCTTCTGAGGAGGAAAGTTTAGATGAAGATTTAATTTGTGATGATGAGGAACTTGATGATATAGGTCCATTGTTGAAATCCTCTGAAAACGAACTCTGTTGTGTTTGTCTAGAATTCGGTAGAAACAATGAATTATGGTACCGATGTGTATTGTGCTCTAACTGGGCACATGCTGAATGCACCGGCTGGGACAGTGCAGAAGGTTACATATGTGACCATTGTGTGAACTAAGTTCGAAATAATTGTTATAGATTCATTTTTAGTAGGTAAGTTAAATCTTAGGGAAATATGTGTTTTTTTAGTTTTGTGATATGTTTGTATTCAATTTTTTTTAAATGCCAATATTAGTTATTAGTTAAGTTTAGGAAATAGAGTTCTTAGTGAACCATGATATAAAATTAACAATATTGAGCTGTTTAATAAATTTAAAAAATAAAAAATTTGCTTTTAATTGTTGTATACTACTTTTATTAGTTGCAAAAATGGTTTAAGAATTTTTTTTATATTCATAAAACCCACTGAAGCCTTCCTTGTGTGTTTGTTTTCTGAAACATAATCAATTAGCTTTAATTTCCATTTTTTTAAAGAACATAATTAAAGTCAAATACATGATGAAATCACTGATCGGTATTACCCGACCAGTTTGGTAATACCGATCAAAGTACATTTTTTGAAAATTGAAATATTCTCACTAAGCCATTCATAAAAATCTTTGATTGCACTTGGTTTCAAATACTAAAATAGCTGCTAATACCGTTACAATAGAAAACTTTTTTTTTCTTCTTTGTTTTCTACTTGTAATAATCTTTATAAAAAAAGTGATCGGTATTCACCGACTCTCCCCTACTCATTTTTCATTTTAACACTATTTTATGTTATTTAAACAATTTTTTACTCTGGAGGCAAAAAATACTTGAAATAATAAATAAGCCAATACCATTTTTAAGTAATAAATAAATCACCAGTTTTTCTTTGTTTATTTTAAAATAAAATTAAATTTTGTCCAATCAGTTTTCAAAAAATATTTAACATGTATCTTATATAATTCTTTTATCTTAAAGCTAATTTTTTTCCCCATAGCGTCATACTATTCGTTAAGGCTATACACAGATATACTATTTAAGCTAAGAGGGAAAGTATGAAGAAGATATAAGTTAGAAGAAGTGTATCCACATTTGCGTGGAGGAGGTGAGAAACTATTTGAACTAACTAATATACCCTGGATTCAAACTCTAACATCTTTGTTACTGCCTAAACTTAATAAATAAGTTTAATATTTAAACCATATGAGCATCACTATGGGTTTAAAATTAATCAAACCTTATCTTAAAAATCAATGTTTCTAATTTATTGCGTGACGTTTATTAATGTCAAAGACACATTGGCTGATCCATTTTTTTAATCACCAATTCTTACTACGGTTCGGGTTATACACCTATGTAATAAATTACTCAATGAGGTAGGACTGAGGAACGAAAAAATGTTAAGGGTAAGCTACCAGCAATTGCGTGGAAAGAGCTTGGGAAACAAACTAAGAAAAAACTACCCTCAGTAGGGATTTGAAACCTGATCGTTCCTTTTTCAGCAGGCCAGTATAACACGAGAGTGACGCCTTAGACCATTTGGCCATTAAAGCGGTGGACACTTTTTTTTTAGCACTGCTCTTACTAGTGATTCGGGTTGTACGCCTATGTAATAACTAGGCTAATGGGATAGGAAGAAGTATGGTTGAATTTAGTGGGATTGTACCCGCATTTGCATGAATAGAAAGAGAGGTAAACCATTTTGGAAAAATCATCCTCAAAACATCCGATCGAAATCGAACTCCTATTTTCCCGTCAGTGGCAACTTAGTGTATTGAGAGAGTGACGCCTTAGTCAATGTGGCCACCGAAGTGGTTGACACATTTTTTAAACTGGCTATGTTTCATAATCGAATGATATTGCTTGTTTTTCCAGTTTAGAGTAAACACACATAAATAATTTTAAAAATTAGCTCAGGAGCACTTAACATAAATATGCTCTTAAGATAATAAAAAATAAATATTGGTTGCAACCCTTTGAAGTGCTTTACAAATAACTTTTTATTTGTTTGTTTTTTGGGGTAAGTTTTAATGTTTGATGTTTAAAAGTGGAAACTGAAAAAAAATGCATAGCTATAAATGTATTCCTTTCTATATAAAATATATATATTTGCTAAATTTTTAATAAATTGCAAACCTATTCATTAACATTAAAAAATGTTACAATAGGTACGTCTGGATCTGTTTACAAAGCTGTGTTTCCACTGGAACAGCATAAAGCAAATTTTGTGTTCTGTTGTGTTGTGTTGCACTATGTTGTAAGATGTTGCACATTCGAGTATTACTTAGTCGACCTCAGCCAACAAACTGTTGCCACTGGATAAACATATTTGTATCATGTTGTCGTAAATTACAACTATATGCAACACTGTATCTCCACTGAAAAAATAGTTCATGCTATGTGCGAGGAACTGATGCCCACAAAACATTTAAATACAGAAGTTCACAACAGTTTGTGACTGCTCCAATTATTTATTGAACTGAATTATTTTGTTTATTTTGACAGTCTTTTTTATATGCGAAAGTATTATGAATACCTTTAGATTGAAATAGTTTTGAATGTTTGGATTAATTTATTAAAAATGAATTTCAATTTTTTCTATCAAACAATTTTTTTCAAGTCAGTTAAAGATATAATTTATTATTAAAAAAAAAGAAACAAAACTTAAAAAAAAACTCGATGTTATATAGCTACGCCTATAATACAATATTTTTAAAAACATAAAAATATAATATTTTATAATATAAAGTTTAAAAAAAATGTTTTTCATTCGATGTCTATTTTTATTGTACAACCCCTTTTTTAACTACAACACAACACAACACGTCCAATCTCAACTGAAATAAACTGTCCAAATATAAGAAACCTTTTGTTCATGCGACTGAATGTTGTTTTGTGTTTTATATTTTCTTTTGATCTTTAGCGCTTCGAACGGATACTTGCAACTCACACCAACTTGTGTTGTATGCGATATTAGCGTGATACGGCACACACCAACAAACGCCAAATTAAGTTGCTCGAGTGGAGACGCAGCATTAGATACGAAAGTTAGTCGACAAATAATATATTTTTGAAATAACTTTGGTAAAGTCCCTCCAAATTCAAAATTGTAATCATGATTGGCATTTAAATAGTTCATATTTGTTATTTAATCTACTTTTTTTTTACTATGAGCAATTGTACGTGTTTTTATAGGACCTATCTTACTAAACATTCGGGAATAATAATCTAGTTTCGAGTTAATTAAATATAAACAATTGGGATATTAGCAATCTAAAATATCTAATAGTTTTCATTTAATGAGTTTATTATAATTATTATATATTAATTAATTAGATGGTTTTCGGGTCTAAACTACTAACAAATTAATATTATGATTAATAAGTTCATGTAAACAATATTTGACATGGATATACATTAAAATATGCTAGAGTATTTATTAACAAAAATGATGATTATATTGATTTTTCTTAGATAATCTTATAAAAATGACCTGTTATGACATAAAAAGCTTCAAAGTTGTTTAAATCCAAAAAATACACAACACCCATCTCCCTGATATTTAATTTATCATTGTGAAAGTTGGAAGCCCTAACTCTTAGCCCTATTGGTTGGATACAACATAGACAGAATTGAAGTATCAGATATTAATGTCATTTAAATATTATTATTATTATTATTATTACATGCTTGGCTCTGGATCCTGAAGACCGTAATCCGATTACTGACTATAGAAGATCTACTCATTTCGGTATATATTTATTTCACTGGACGAGTGCTAACGCATTCACTTGAATTTAATCGTTAGAATGTTTTCTTGCATTTTATACTTTGATAAACTATAAACCAACACACTGAAACTAAAGCTTCTTAATAAAATAAAATAATTTGTGTTAAACCGTTGATGTATATCAACTAAGTTATTTCATACTAAGTTAAGGGGGATGCCTCTCGGTCAAGGAGAAATTGACGGGTAGCTCTAACCCAATATTTAATTTTACGATGTGTTATTTTAAAATATGGTTCACACCAAAATAAATTCGAAAGATTCCAAAAGGTTTCTTTTTCCTTAAAAACCTATATTATCAGTTTTATTAGTATAAAAAAAATTGTGAAAATGTAGCATTAGCTCTTTTAAACTACTACTTTTTAAGCATATTTGCGGAGCAGTGAAACTAGACTTGATGATAAAAAACTGTTTAATTAACTGTACTTGCTATAAAATATACAGAATTTTTTTTGCAGGCTCACAACTAGATATTTTACTATATTTGAGAACAAGCAGTGAGCTTTCCTCTTTAACTTGAGATAAGAAGTTTCGACGTTCTTTTCTCCACCTTTCTTATTGACATGTCTAAGGGTGTTGTAGGTGAAGGGGGAAGGGTAAAATATGCTTAGAAAAAATAGAGAAGTAAGTTTAACAAACTGTGCCAACCATTGTATATTAAACCATGTGGCCTAACAGTGATTTCTACTTTCTCGCTGACTGAGGCAACCACCTTAAGGTTTATTTTCTAATTATAGAATAAAAGGTATTATAATTGATTCGTCCTTCTATTTCAATTCCATTAGTATTTTGTATACATTCCTACTAACAAAAAAATATGTAATTTTTTCAAGGAGAAAATCCTATTAGCCAACTTTTAATTTGTTGCGAAATTTGTTTTTAATTTGTTTCCATCCTTTAAAAAGCAGTCATTTCAAATTTAACGTTAAATAAATATTACTTCGATGAAATGGGTTATTTTAAATTATAAATAGTTACTCAAATTGGTATTCACGTGATATAAGGCGTAAGACTCGCCATATACAGTATTTATGATGATGAGGAAGTCAGGGTTCGAATCTTGCCCGAGTACATTATATCTTGTTTTTCCTCATATGATTTATCACTGCCGTTTAATATCCCTTTTTTTTTACGTAAATATTGGTTTAATTCCTTTAAACGAACCTGATGATACCAAGACCTTAGCTTTGTTCGCTAACCGCCACCGTTTCACGAAAAAGAACAATATATTAACATAAATAAATTCGTACTGGAATTTAAAACATATTTTCACGTTTTAAGACAACTGAATGAGTGTTATCTGAATAAAGGCAATGGAATGGATAAAGTAACCCACTTCGGTGGCCGCATGGTCTATCGCGCTACTCTCTCAGTAGACAAGATTGCCGACGACGGGGAGATAGAGGTTCGAATCGTGGTCGGGAGTACTGAGGGTGGCTTTTTAAAAATGTTTTTATCCTATAACTTTCACGCAAATATGAGTATAGTTCCTATAAATACAACCCTCTTTTTTATTATTATTATTATTATCACCGCGTCTTACTACCCGTTCGGGTTATACGCACTTACGCTAATGTGTAATGGTAGGGTGATTGTGAGATGAAATGGAGGACCTACAGCTTAACGTGGAATCCGAACCACGGTGGAGGCCTGGCATTCCCCACATTCACAAGATGTCTTGTCAGAGGTGAAGGAAGGGTTTGGTAATCAGATAAATCTTTGCCGGTACCGAGGATTGAACCCCGGCCGCCATCATAGAAGTCTGACACCTTACCCCTAGACCGCCAGGTCACCTGTTACAACCCTCTTAATCACTAAAAACATATAACGTAGCTACTAACTAGTACATAGATGTATAGCCCGAATCTTTAGTGAGACGTGGTACTAAATTATATATAGTAAATTATTTAATATAATATTAATTATTACGAAAGTTGTCCTCAATAATATATTTAACAACGATTGATACAAATAATTACTATCTTGAAATGCATTTTCACGACAGCTAATTACGTTCATTAAACTCAGAAATATATGTTTATATAATTATACTGTATATGGTTTAATAAGACACAATTAACATAAAATAAAACAGCAGTAATTTGTAGGTTAATGAATTCAAGTTTAATCTCATAGCGAAGATAAAACATAGTCGAAAACAAAAGATGATTAGTAATAACTCATAGAGCGCCAATAGTAATTAAAGTATTATACTTGATATTATTCACCTTGATTCCACTTTCTTTTTACAGAAACCATTCTGATTAAAATAGAAAGTAGGTCACGTAGTGTTTGCTAGCAAGATATAGAAAATTAAAGACACATAATTATATCAAGTTTAAACTTTAAATCAGTGTGATCCACTTCGGTGGCCGCATGGCTTAAGGCATCATGCTCACAGTTTACTAGACTAGGGGTTCCTATTTTTTTTTACACAAAAGGAAAAATTATAGCGAAAATAATATATTCTGTAACCCTTATAACTTTGTTACATTAATATTATGAACATACAGTAACGAGCGACAATAGGTTTTACGAGTACTAAAGTATAGGACAAAGGGAAAACATCAAATATCCTGGCTTTTCCTTTGGCAAATTTCCTTTATTCAAGTTGTAAAACATTGGCAATTCTAATTACTGATGCTAAATTATTTTGTGACAATCAAATAAATAATATTATAAAATTGCCTCACAGATCCTGAGATAATTATGGCGTAGCCCAAGGACTCCACTAAACACTGTTTGAAAAACGCTGAACTAGACTACTGATAAAAGGCAGATCCGGGTTCAAATCTTGGTCGGATGTATTGAGGGTGACTTTTCTTAAATGTTTTATTTCACTCTCCCTCCACCCAAATATGAGTACGCTTCCTAATAAATTCCACTTCACTCATGCCTAACTCATTAGTTTAATTAGTACATAAGAGTATAAATCAAACTGATAGCAAGAAGTGTAAAAATGAAAAAAAATTAATGTACCATTTTTTGTCACATTCCCAAGTAGGTTTTATACAAGTGAATATAATTTTGACCTGTGATTCTAAGGATTGTTTTCAAATCGTATCTTATTGCTCGTCAAGGATATCCACATATTTAAACTTGCAGAGTGAGGATGAAACATAACATATATTTCATGTTAACTTTAGCAGGATCTAAGCATTTTAGGGAGGGACGTATTGAAGCGTCACTTGGTCCCACTTTCTAAAATAAGGGTACATACAATGTGTTGTTTAGAATCTAGGAGTTTTAAAAACTAGCAGTAAATAACATGACAAATTGTAAACGATCTCCCCGAACCGAGTTGCAATTTTTAAATGACAATGAAAGCGACCTCAGCCGATTTCTTTTTAAGAAGGTAAATCGTGGGGATAGTTGCAAAAAGACCTCACGACAGCCATTGGAAAAACATTTGCAATCACACAATCACACAGATAAGGTGTTTCTTACACATTCGCGTAGTCACTACAACTCAACTTTCATTATTTAAGTACATGAATTATTTAGTAACCAGAACCAAAGTGTGGGATAAATTAATTCTAATATTCAATTTGTGATCTTTTATTTATCTTATATTCTATTTAAATCTAGTACTGAGATATATATTGACGCATGTGAATCCATGGAAATCAGGTCGTTTATTAACCCGGTAAGGATCCGAACCAAGGATGACTTGACGAATACGAATGCCTGCAGTTAGAGGGAGTAATATGCTAGAATTTTATAGAATAACGAGACATAATTGCGTGGGAAGAGAGTGGGCAAAACATTTAGAGAATATAAAAGTTTTCAATAAACTCAGCCGGATCTCGAGCACAGACCTAACCATCATCGGAAAACCAGTCAAGAAGAAACTGATACTATTATACACTTTTATGGCTGTAAGGCCTATATGAGAATCCATGTTTTATTTGTTTTAAACAGTGCTCGTAAACTATTAACATGTCTATCCACACGTTATATAATTAAAATGTTGCGTTTTTTGGAATCCTTAAGCTCTCCAATGTGTTTCAAAATGAGTCATTCGTCTGGAGGAAATATTCGGAACCAAAAAGTTTGTGGGGAACAGTGGAAGGGTGGGAAGGAGCGACGGTGACCATCGCACTCCGTTAGAATCACTGTCTTTTGGTCTGAGCAAAAAACATGTTAGCCAACACTTATCTGTGTTCCGATAGAATGAAACATAGGTCGGGGGATTGGGCGGTGACGATCGATTTTATTTAAGAGGTAACCCAGTATATCTTTTTCTAATGGCAGCAATGTAAAGTGTGAACTGTGTTCTTCTTTTCATTGCAAAACAAATATTGTGTTCGTTACTTTTATATGTCTCTATCCACCTTTCATATACCTTCTTCTAAATATAATATTTATCTGTGTAAGTAATTCATAGAATTAGCTATTACTGTTGTACAGTAGGATACACGATATGGCACTATTCTCTCCCCTGCACCATAGTACAACTTGTAAACTCAAAGCACCCGGGATTCATTAAGCAATAACTCACCTGAGGCTGGTAGTTATACTATCCATTGTCCCACGTTTGGTCCCCTTACGATAGATGCGCTGAGTGGAATAGCGTGCCAAGAGCCGGTCTCACCTTGCGGATAATATTTAACTTATGTAGGAAATATTAGATAGAACCAGAGGTCAAATCAGGGTCCGATTTTATGTATTTATTTCTAGCACCAAATCTTACTATCTGTTTGGGTTATATGCTTATGTACTAATTACTTTAATGGTTTTTGGGATAAGGAAGGTTTTATTAAAAAAAGTGTGCCCACATTTGTGCGGAGGGAAAATGGGAATCTATTTTGGAAATAAATATATCAGTGCACCCGACCAAGATTTGAACCTCAATATCCCAGTTATTGAAAGTCTAGTTTAATGCAAAAGCAATTTTATGTATTCAACTTATTTAAATTATGATAATTTCTTAATTAAGTACAACAGTTTGACCATATATTTAAAATAAATGGTACGATCCATCGCACAAACTAGCTCGCTAATGTGCATAAAAACTATATATTTTTTATCCAAACTCGTAATATATGTGAAACGAAATAATATATATTTTTGAAGAAAAACTCCTCCAAAGAGCGTAAATGAAATAATATACACTATTTCAGAAATGTATAAGTAATATCTCTGTTCAACAAAGAGCATAGCATTCCCGTTTCCAGACCTCAATTAAAAAAAGATGCCAATATCTCAAAATATTGGTTTTATATTTAGATATAAGTATTTTTATTCTTAGTGGTATACGACTTTGCAAGTATAAGTTGATTGCGTCTCAAATAGTTGCGGATAGATGTTTAAAAATTGAAATTTACGCTTATGTAAGGTAACCTAATTCATTTTCAATATATAAATGATTTGCCATTTTTTTTGTAATGTTACAAAATATCTGGATACGAAATATAATCAAAATTACTGCAATACCAATTTTGAATAAAAGATTTTTTACTTACGTTTAACCTTTAAGTTGGACCTACCTTTAATTTTAGGGTTGAATAGATAATTACAATAATCCCCTTGAGAAACTTTATTATATAACATGTTTTATCCCAATTGGTAAAATTATTTTTGCTCAAGTTAGATTAGATAGACAGATGACATTGTAAAACATAATGTTGGGTGTTTGGCAAATGCAAGAATAGGTCAGTGGTTTTGCATGTATGATATCAAAACTTTTTTGTCAACATAAATAATATTTCTCCAGTAGAAACCTAGAGTTTAATTATATTGCCATTTTGGTATCAAGAGTTGTTGAATATCTGTCAATAGTGTTTTGGAATTTAATGACAACCTTTTTTCTTCATTTAAAAAATTTCTCATTCAATTCCTCTATACTCATGATGCATGACATATATTCATTCAATAACTGGTGATAATTAATAATAATATTTAGCACCGCGTCTTACTACCCGTTCGGGTTATAGGCTTTTTAAGTACTAATTACTCTAATGAATTAGGAATTGGGAAGATTGAATTAGAGGAAGTGAGCCCACATTTGCGTGGGGGGAGAGTGGAAAACCATTTAGGAACTCCCCCCCCCCAGTTCACCCGACCGAGATTCGAACCTCGATATCCCCGTCCTCAGCAGTCGAGCTCAACGTTAGCCAACTACGCCACCGAGGCGGGTTTAGAAATTAAATTTTACTTGATTATCTGACCATATGATCTGAACATCAAGGATTTAAGTATTAAGAACATAACTTTAGCGTGGATATCTTAAGACCTGTTTTTGTATCAATACAAGCTATTAGGCCTTTATATATATATATATAATTGTACTGATATATGTAATGGTGATCAAGAGATGTAAGGCGTCACGCTTACAATTAACTTGATTTCCTGAGCTGTAGAAGTTGAAGTTACAACTCTTGCTGAATAAACTGGTGGGCATTTTCCATACGTCGCTGGTATTTTTCTATCCTTTTTATGCACTGATGCTAGTACACTTACTCTATATTTACTCAGTCAGTATCATCATCCTGAACTACTCCCAGCCAATGACCGAGTCTGTTTGGAACACAAGCCTCTCCATCACCTCCTTTCCTCTCACCATCTCTCTCCCACCACCTAGACCCAGTCCTCTCCTCTTTCCTTCCTGTCTGCCAGAGAGACTGCTGTATGTGCTCCAGCGGTTACCTACACGAGCTCGGGGTGGCCCTGCGAACTGGTATACCTCCGTTTGACTACGTTCGTTATAAATAGTACACAGGGCAGGGTTCCCATGTCGTAGACTGTGGGCTTGCGGGACTTTGGTCCGTCGCGGTGGCCCAGAAATGGGTTGGACTCTGCGAGGCAGTGAGCTTAAGTGCCAACGAGTGATGGCGTTGGCAGAGTGGTGGGGTTTAGGGCTCCTGGGGTGCTGGGTCACAGGGCCGGGCCCTCGGGGTTTTGGGCCTGTGGGTCTGGGCCTCACCATTCGTGCGGTGAGCTGTTTTAGAGATCCGGTGCTAGCCCGGACAGTTAGTAGGGAATGGGCCATAACATGAACGCCTCCACTAGTATGCACGAGGAGTGAGATGTTACTTTCCCACGCGCAACGGGTGTAATCCCATTTCCTTACACACGGAAAAGAGTGGAGATTGCAAGGTCGCTTCTGTGAGTGAAAGTAACTAGCTCCGGTTACCACCCTGGA
>CABEEJ010000756.1:92109-115984 GCA_901482245.1 Timema douglasi
GTGTTTGAGGGTTGTCTGTATTCGTTCTTCTTGAACGCTACTTAGAATTTATTTTCACCAACACAAGTTAAAGTGTCTTTTGATTGCATCTTTTTGTATATTTGAGCAATTTTATATCTATATATTAAATTATTTCATAATATTCATATATATTAATCTAATATTTTGCCAAAAGCAAGCACATGCAAAATTAAATTTGATTTGATTTAAAGCAGATATTATTATTTTTTATTTATTTATTTGAGCTATTTAACGTACACTTTCTGAACAGACTGATTATATCAGCGTACAAGAATCTCTATGAGTGAGAGTGAGAGTGAATGTACCTACAAATTTTTTCGAGGAAAGATATTTTCACATACTTTCCAGGCCACAATCAACATTGGACCAACAACTTTACTTCCCCTACGAAGAAAGTTGCGCTACGATGATTTGTCGCTCAAGTAAAATCCGTCGACCCCGGCTGGGTTTGAGCACACGAACATCGGGTCCTGAGGCGAGCACTTTGGTCTTAACTTTGGGGCAATAATGAGGTGGGAGGAGGGCTGCTTGGAAGAAATGCGCAAACACTAATGTGGAGTGATCACGGGGAAATAAAATCGCTCGCGAAGAGACTCCCTTAATGGTGTCTGGCCTGGACTCGAACCCTCACGACGAAATCTTATGAAGTGTAATACGAATTTAGCACTTTATGACCATCAGACTAGGTGTTGTGTATTTTTTTTAAACTAAGAGCTAAGGTGGTTTGTAAATAATAATTAGAGATTACTAAATTCAGAATACTCACGTTAAGTAGTGTTTCTACTTATTCTAAAATGTCATTTTTTGACTTATGCACACAATTGCCTTAATAAATATTAAATTTAAAATCCAATATAGATATCAAGTAAAGAGTAGGAATTACTATCCAATAGGAACTTATTAATTACTACGGACTTAATTAAAATTACATTTTAGAAGAAATTTTAATTGCATCTTTCGTAAAGAGTAAATTAATATAATTAAAGCCAAGACGTAGATGTTGTCGTTAATAATTTACAAAGGTATGAGTTTAAATAAATTTAATTCATAAATATTATTATTATTAGTACCGCGTCTTACTATCCGTTCGGGTTATACGCAATTACGCTAATGTGTAATGGTAGGGTGATTGTGAGATGAAATGAAGGACCTACAGTTTAACTTGGAATCCGAACCACGGTGGAGGCCTGGCATTCCCCACATTCACAAAATGTCTTGTCAGAGGTGAAGGAAGGGTTTGTTAATCAGATAGATCTTTGCCACGACCGAGGATTGAACCCCGGCCGCCAGCACAGAAGTCTAACACCTTACCCCTAGACCGCCAGGTCACCTAATTCATAAATAGAATATTGAATATGAATATGATTAACAATTTTACAAGTAGTTTATACTCCATTTTATCTGTTTTTATTTGAACACACTTTGATATTTAAAATATTTACCTTGACTATATTTAATATAGTATGAGTCAAATTGGTCAAACTACCAAACATGACATAATACACAATTAATTTACAAGTTTTTAACGAAAATTAAAATAAAACATATCAGAACAATAAGTTAAAACATATCTGTTCAAAAGTTGGTGAATGCTTGGATTGTAAAAGCTGCAGTAGTCAAATAACTTTTTTTTAAATATTTTAAACTGATTTTTTTTTTATAAAAAACTATCCAAGTCTTATTTGAGATTTTCGTTCCCGTTACATCTACGAGTCGTGGTAACACATCGTGTTCTATCACCTGACGATTTCTATGAATATGTTACGTAAAATCGAGTACCGGAACATGTCCGATCTGTATCATTCACTGGAACACTGAAAGGAGGAACGAGAATAAAATTCTCAGATAAGACTTAGATAGTTAAATATAAAAAAGAGGGTTAAAATATTTTTTAAAAGTAACTTGGATACTGCAACTCTTCAAATCAAAGCAATTATCAACTTTTGAATGGATATGTTTTAACTTGTTGTTTTAATATGTTCTATTTTCACTTTTGTTAAAAACATGTTTGTCAATTAATTATGTATTATGATAAGCCTATGTTTGATAGTTTATCCAAGTTGACTCATACTATATTAAATATAGTAAAGGTAGATATTTTAAATATCAAAGTGTGTTAAAGGAAAAACAGATAAAATTGAATATAAACAACTTGTAAAAGTGTTAATCATAACGATATTTATCTTCAATATGACATTTATTAATTGAATTTATTTTATATCATACCTTTGTAAATTATTAACGAGAACATCTTAAGTCTTGGTTTTTATTATTAATTAATATGCTTTAATCTAATAATTTCATTTTACTTTTTGAATTTTAAACCAAATTATATTTTATTTTATTCTCTTTAACCATGCTCTTTTTTTAAAAAGATTATTGGTTTTGTGTTAATTAAACCTTTTATTTTATCGCCACGTCCTAATACCCGCTCTGAATATACGCATATATAATAATTATCCCAATAAAGTAGGGATGAAGAAGTAACTATTTTAGAAGTAATCTACTCGCATTTGCGTGGAGGGAGAAGGGTAAATAATTTAGAAAAAAAATCCTCGCTAGACCATACCAGGATTCAAACCTCGATCTCCCCGTCATCAGCAGGCCATCATTCTAAGACGAGTGTGATGCCTTAGACCATTCGGCCACTGAGAGGTGTATTATTATAATAGTTAAATCAAAGTAATATTTTAAATGTCAAGCCCGCCTCGGTGGCGTAGTTGGCTAACGCACTTGTCGTGTTGAGTTCGACTGCTGAGGACGGGGAGATCAAGGTTCGAATCTCAGTCGGGTGAACTGGTGGTGGTTTTTCCTAAATGGTTTTCCACTCTCTCTCCACGCAAATGCAGGTTCACTTCCTCTAATTCAACCTTCCCGATTCCCAATCCATTAGAGTAATTAGTACTTAAAGCGTATAACCCGAACGGGTAGTAAGACGCGGTGCTAAATATTTATATAAATATATATTTAAATGTCAAAATCTTTACCTCAACAGACTGACGTGATGTGGATGGTGTTGGCCTATTTGACAGTATCGGTGTTCTCTGTCTCAGTGACTAACAACTACTGCAAAATATGTTCTGATCACACAATGTGCATATACAAGGTATTTTACATTCGAAAATAACAACTTATAAATTAAATCCATAGTATTGATCACATTACTTTTAACGTAAAATAAGGAATCATTTGACCATAAACAAGTTTTTTTCTCTCCAATTATTATTGAGATTCCGAAATGCTTAATTTTTAAAGTTATATTTTTACGTGCACTTTATGACCAATTGATTAATTAAAGGTACAACACCCTAGTTCATTTGGCAGCGAGTCACTCAGCGTCCCGGGTTCGATCCCTGGCATAGCCGAACCATTTAGAATAATTGAAATATGGGTTTACCCTTTCAAAATGATGAATTAACGGCTGAGAGCTGTATGTTATATTTGTTCTAGATTCCAGTTAGTTTAGAAATCATGCGCTCAGTTGGTTAAGAAAGTGCACGTTAAGTAGCTAAAAAAAATATTAAATCAGCACACAACTTACAAGTCAACTTAAATAATAGAAAATACACAAAAACTAACCCCCATGTATTAATTCAATTCGGTGAAAGAAGCAACCTAAATCTCATCAATGATACATTTTTGTGCTTTGCCCATAATCGAATCAGGTATGTTTAACACAAAAGGCAGAAACACTAATGTTGGAGCTAAGGTTTCAGACTAGCTTCGTGATGGAGAAGATGAGAGAAACTATAAATCTAAAATTTACACCCAATGAATCTGGCCGGTCAAAAACGGGCTAAGTACAATGTTAGTAAAAAGTCTTTGCAACTCGGCTATCACCGAATTAAAAAAATAATAGATTGCATCTTTGAACAATAAGCACTCCTTGTCTGAGCCCGCAAGCGAGGTATACAGGCCGAACGTCCACTGCCTTTAGCGATGATAATGCTAACATTTGCTTATAGTTTCATGTGGTCAGCACAATCTCAGTTCTCTATACCGGAGATGTGACTTATTTATTCAAGTAAATTCCTCATTAGTCCTCATGAGGCTGAGTTTGATCCCGTTCCAAACCCACTGCTTCACAGATAATTTGAAATCACCGGGGATAGAATCCGAGACCTCTGGATCTGTATGTAGCAAGGGTTATTATAATAATTTACCAATAATTTAATAAGAGCCTATGGATTCAATATTACTGTATATTAATTCTCTCTTACGATCAACTAGGGTGTATCCGAAAGGTGCGGAACATTTATTAAACAAGGTTTGAATCAGTCGGAAAAGAACACCATAGTGGACACTCACAACATGTTAAGGAACAAGGTGGCCATGGGAGAGGAAAAAAGGGGCAGGCCTGGACCTCAACCCTATGCAGCCAACATGATGAAATTGGTAAGAAACTGTTCTCCACATAGCTCATATCACCTACATCACCTTCTGTATTCCTCAGAATATGTCTTCAGTTCATACGACTTACTTCACCTCCTGTATTCCTCAATAAATGTCTTCAGTTCATATGACTTACTTCACCTCCTGTATTCCTCAATAAATATCTACAGTTCATATGACTTACTTCACCTCCTCTATCCCTCAAGATATTTCCTCAACCTATATCCGTCTTGCCCACAATCTCTGAACTCGTAATCGTATACCTCGGGTTTATTCAGGTCTAGACACAAGATGGAAGCTTAGTATTCAATCTAGAATATGATCCATCTTGAATATAAATTAACTGGAAACTTTAAAATACAAATCCTAACACTGACAAGCGAAATGTAAAAAGTATCAAAAAAAATTGCAATACTTTTATTTAGATTCTATTGCTTTAAAAATATTTTTATATATTTTCTTTTTCACCATTATTAATGAATTAATATCAATGATTTTACCATTATTGTTTCGGAAATATGTATGAGTGTTTTTGTGTCTTCCTAACCTCCCTTCCCCCTAAGTCTATTATTTATACTTTTAGTGAGGATTACTCCATCTAGATATAATATTTTTAAAGTTGAAAAATGAGACCTGGACACGGTAATCGAACCCGGGACCTTTGGTTTAGTACTAAAAAAACTCACACATTTGTAGCCGACGATTTCTGCAGGTCCATCATAGACTCTGTCTTAAATTATAAGTGAAGAATGACCGTGAGCACGAGACTATTCCTGGATATCTCAGTGGTTAGAGCTTTGAAGTACTAAACCAAAGGTCCTGGGTTCGATTCCCGTGTCCAGGTGTAAACTTTCAGAATATATCTACAGTAGTCCCATGTATTTTTTGGTGCTGACTGACAGCTTACAGCTGATGGCTTTGAAAAGCTACCAGACAAAATTATGCATCCCTACGCCGAACCATATAATCTACAAAGAACATGTGTTTAGCAGCTGTCACTCAAAATTTTGGTATATACCTAAATGTTGACTGTCAGAAGTCATCTGTGAACTGTCAGTCAGCACCAAAGAAGCCACGGAGCTACTGTAGATGGAGTAATCCTTACTAAAAGCATAAATAATAGCTTTAACTATTTGAATCTTAGTTATGAGAAAATTAAAACTAAAAAGTAAAAAAAAATTGACCATCTCGTTTGAATACATCTTTTAATTATATTTTTCAGTCTTGGGACGGGGAGTTGGCCACATTTGCACAGACATGGGTTGAGCAATGTACGTATGGTCATGACTTGTGCAGAAATTCTGGTGAGTCTAGAAAATAATACAATTTTGTTTTCAACATGATCCTTTCACTCACGCTGAATATGTTTAGTTAAGTACGCTAAAGGAGTACGGATGAATTAGATCGAGTTTAGAGAAATTAATGTATTATTACATTTTCATTGATAAGAGTAAGAAACCAGTATGGATGGTTGCTTTGTCTAAGGCGGTGATTCCCAACCAGGGTCCTACGATCCCGTGTCTGGGGTTCCGCGAGAATTTCCAAAAGCTTACGAAAAAATAGTACAACTTGCCACTTTTTTTTTGTAGATCCATAAAACATTTAATTATTAAGGTTTCAAAGTGACATATATATAAAACCAAGAAGCATTTTGAAAGTTAAGCTTGGTTTGACATTTGCTTGATAGTTATTATTTAAGAAAGGAGAGAGCTTTAGTGTGCATTTTCTTAAAGACGGCTGACGTGTGTGACCCACACTGCTATGTTTGTTTGCTTACTCGCGTCAATCGTATGTGATCTTTTCTCTTATATATTAGCAGTTCCAAATTTTCTTCAGAGTATCTTGAGGACGAATCGTAGCTTCTTAAAATAACATACCTGGCAGATATTTATGAACACCTAAATAAGTTGAACACTTAACATACAATGTCCTAAGGAAAATATTTTGAAGTGTACAGACCAACTTGTATCATTCATAAATAAAAATGGTGTTTGGAAAACACCTCTTTTTAAGGGTAGTTTTGAAATTCTACCCCTATTTTCTCATCTTCAGAGCATTACAACTGACAACCACCGTATAGACGTTATGACCCTGATTTACAGCCACATGGAATTTCCGGCTGAAAATTTTGACAAGTACTTTTCTACTTTGTCATTGGAAGAGTATGAATGTGTCAGGAACCCTTTCACAGATTCTCCTAGCAGTTAAGAAAATTTATTCAGCTTGCGGTTAGAACAACAATAATTGGCTGAACTTAAGTATGATCGCACACTAAAAGTCAAATTTAATGATCTGTCATTATCAATGTTTTGGATGTCAGTGAAAACAGTTTCCTGCCATTTCCCAGAAAGCTATAAATATATTGATACAATTCTCAACATCATACTAGTGTGAGCAAACATTTTCGTGTTTAACGAATATAAAAACCAAGCAGAGGAATAATAGACTGTTGTCTGTGGAAGACGTACTTCGTGTGTGCCTATAAAATATGTTACCACGAATTAATTTGTTTTGTTCAAAAAAGCGAGCCCAAGTTTCACATTAAATTAAGAGTCAGTTGAAATAAGTTTTATTCCATTTAGACTTGTATTATTTTCAGTTGTGAAATAATAATAAACAATATTATGTAACTTATTTTTTCGTTAATTAGTTTATAAAATACATTATAATAACTCAAATCTATTGCAAAATATATATATATACACCAAGTTTGTTTATAACCAGTAAGCTAAATATTAATAGAGAATAAATACTCGTTTAATATTTTATTCAAAACTATGATTTAATTATTATTTACTACTAATACTACTCCTTTAAGTGTTTTTATTTAATTTGACCCTGTCGAATCTATATTATGTCAACCAGGTAGGGGTACCTCGAGATTTTTCGAAATATTTCAAGGGTTCCTCCAAACGAAAAAGACTAGGATAGGAATCACTGGTCTAACGAATTCTTTCTCGGAATAGACGGGGATTTAGATAGCAGGATATGGTTTAAATCCCTATTGGGTGAAGTGAAGGATTTTTTTTTTAGATTCATTATACTGTTTACAGCCTATGTTCTGGGTCAGTTTATTATTCGAACAATATATTTTTCCACTACCGGCTTGTTAGGCCTGTCGTTGCTTAATATGCCTTATAATCTAACTTAAAACTAGGATAGGTACGACATCCAATCCCCAGTCGTTAATTTATCAATGTGACAGAGTAAACCCACATTTCAAAATTACAATTTTTTTTGGCCATGCCGGGAATCTAACCCGGAACCCTTATCTCAGAAGGGAGACATGCTACCGAATGAGCGAGAATGTCTGATAACTGAGCTAAGGTGTCAGTTTTTTTCATTTTTTTTAGGACTGAGTCTTATTGCCCTTTCCAGTTACATGTCTCTATATTAATTACGCTAATTTTTGTAGGGATAAGAAAGGTTTAATTTTATAGGAAGTGTACCCGAATTTGCATATAGTGAGAGTGGAAAACCATTTTGGTAGAAACCACCCTCAGTACACTTGACTGAGAATTGAACCTTGATTTCCCCGTCATCGACAGTCTAATCCACTGTGAGAGTACTGCGTTAGACCACGTGGCCACCGAAGCGGGTTTTTACAAAATTGTTTTCCACTTTCCCCCTACGAAAACGTGGGTACACCTCTTCTTAACTGTACCACTTCATCTCTCACACATCGACTTAATTAGAAAGTATGCTTATAACCCGAACGGGTAGTAGGACGCGGTGCTTAAAATAAGAATCAGGAGATTATTTGACATATCCAGCTAGGATTCGCACCCTGACCTCACCATCACAGGAATATCGGACTAAAGGAGCTTGGTACACATGCTCAAAGATGTGTGTAGAATTAGCTGTCACATTGTACTTACGGGATGGGTTGCAACACGGATTTCTAAGCCGGAAAATCCTTTGAGACTAATTGGAGAGTTACACTACATAGGTCCCTCATGACTTGTGCAACTATGAGAGAAAAAAAACCCCACCTGGGATCCCATTGATCGCAGAATTCAAACATCATATTATGTCAGATTAGTAACAAATTAGAACAATAGTCTGCCAGGAAATAAGGAACACTGGTCAAATTTGAAAATATAGATGACTACATTTTTCAAATATTTTCTTTTGGTCTGTGTCACGGTATTTTAATTAAAAGTCCATGAATATATTTAATTGATATTTTTTATGAGTATGGTTGGATTAAGTTTTCATAAGCTCTAATGGGTGTTTATCAAAATGTATTTTTTAGTCATTTATTTACATTAAAATAATTATTGAATGTAAACATAAAAATATTATTTATCAAGTCTGAACCAAATAAATTCTCCGCACCCCCTCACACCCACCCGCTCACCCCCACCCCAAACAAACTTATATGACTAGGATTATGCGTTTATAACAGTAGTCTTATTAATATATTTTCATAGTTTTATCTCTTGTATATTTTCTTCAATTTATTATGTTATTTTTTATCACAGAATTCTACTACCATTTTAATTACACGCCTATATACTAATTGCTTTAATGGTATTAAGGATTACGGAAGTTATATTTAGATGAAATACTCGCGCATTTGTATGGAGGGAGTGGAAAACAATTTTTATAAATATCCTCAGTACACCCAACTGAGATTCGAGCCGTGATCTCCCTATCATTGGAAGTATAATCTATTGCAAGAGTTAAGGTGACCTGGCGGTCTAGGGGTAAGGTGTCAGATTTCTGTGCTGGCGGCCGGGGTTCAATCCTCGGTCCCGCCACAGATTTATTTGATTACCAATCCCTTCGTTCACCTCTGACAAGACATCTTGTGAATGTGAGGAATGCCAGGCCTCCACCGTGGTTCGGATTCCACGTTAAACTGTAGGTCCTTCATTTCATCTCACAATCACCCTACCATTACACATTAGCGTAAGTGCGTATAACCTGAACGGGTAGTAAGACGCGGTGCTAATAATAATAATATTGCGAGAATTGCGCGTTAGGCCACTAAAATAATTTTCAATTAACTTGGACTTGTCTATTTTGACACCGTTAAAAATGACTTAATATTTATGAGTAAGGCTATATTCATGTTTATAACCATTTCATTTGATCTTAATGATGTAAAGCGTTGTTGAAAATAGATTAATATAATCTTTTTATGCATCTGGATATATCAAAATTCGTAATCCTATAGAGAAGATTACCGACCCCCAATGTATTTGTCAATATTTCTCCATACCATCTGCGCCAGACTGTCAAAATATAGTCGATAGTCTTATTAGGGACAAGTATGACTTCAAAAGTTGTAAATATCGTTATTTTACTTTACATATGGATATATATAGGAATATAACATCTTTAGGAAAATCATCAGAATTGCTTAATACATTTTTTACATAAAAACGGCATACCCCAATTATTCAATTCATATTGATAAAGTTGATAGGTTATTAGTATTTAACTTCATAAATTTAATGAAGTAATCACGCCATCTAACCATATCATCGAGCGGCTGCCTTCTCTAACAAAGGTAATGTCATCTTATACGTATAGAGTTTATCACGTGGTCAGCAAATTAACCCACAAGCCGATAAGATCAGTTTTTTTTATGCTCGAGCTGCTACTTTGTCATTCAAGTATCTCTTCATTTGTCCTCACGAGGCTGAGTCGATCCCGTTCTAAGCCCATTGCTTCACAGAAAATCCTTAAGCATCGGAGATCAAACCCAAGACCTCTGTATCTATAACCAGGAACTCTGACAACTAGACCATATAGTTCGTCTTATAATCTAATAAAGTTTATTTTGAAATTGTTCAGATATCAAGTCTTATACTCCCATTAGTATATTCCCTAACTCGCAAGGGCTATATGAACCCTATTTTGGAAAAAAATATATCTTAAAGTAGGATTCTTAGAGGTCTATCTCGCATTTCTACGCTCCCCTTGGCGGCTACTTGTAAATACCGTATTTCATTGCATAATAGTAGCATATTTTATGCCTATTTAAAAAGAAGTGGGGTTCAAACATCATGCTAAGCCCACAGAATAGTTTTTATATTCACCCGTAATCGGGAAAGGGGGAGGGGGAAGAATGGTTATCAAGTTAATGTATCTCTGGAAGACAATCACCAATTTATCTTGCGTGGGAAGATGTAGGTCCTACCATATCATGCTATTTTACACTTGGTAGCTTAGCCTGCCCGCACACTCCTTTTGCTACAAATCACGCAAATCGGCTTTCGGAAACATGCCTACTGACGATGTGCATGCGCTGAGAATTCGGAGCTTAAGGTGCGCGAGAATACAACTGCGCACCCAAGACCAACAGTTATAGATCTTTAGCGATGCACTGAAATGAGGAAGTATCTTTCCTCTTGTTTACCTATTAAATTGACGTTAGAAATGGGACTATACGATGCAATTTTATAAACCATTGTTGGACTGAAATAACAGGGTGTGATGACTATGCGGTGGTGATGATTATATATTGAATCTGACAAGACATCTTGTGAATGTGAGGAATGCCAGGCCTCCACCGTGGTTCGGATTCCACGTTAAACTGTAGGTCCTTCATTTCATCTCACAATCACCCTACCATTACACATTAGTGTAAGTGCGTATAACCCGAACGGGTAGTAAGACGCGGTGCTAATACTAATAATAATATATTGAAACTTGCTTTGCTCTTTGGAGGCTACGCCTTCAAACCCCCAGTGAGATTTCTTTGCAAGTGGATGTAAACTAATGTATTTCCAAAGTCAATCTAGGTATAGGTCTTACCGTTTAGCCACAATGGACCTCCAAGAAATGTCTGCACCAACATTTAAATTGCGCCACCATTTTGTTTTTTTGTTGGAGGTTAATTTTTTATTTAGCTTTTTGGAATTTTCCCGTTGGTTACAGGCTAAAAGCTAGATGTTAGAAAAATTTAAAGTTTCTAGCTCACCTGGAATTGGGTAAACATTAATGTCAGCCATGTGGCTTTATATTTGTATAATATGGTAAATGATACATGGTTATGTAACTTTTTATTTATAATTATTGTTCGTGACTATGTGGCTTTTCATTTTCCAGAAAAAGAACGCTGTTTAACAGTAATTAATTAATTTATTTTTTCCCAGAACGATTTCAAGTGGGCCAAAATATACACATTGGTTCTAAATCTATTGATCTACCTGGAAACCTCACTGATAATATTTTAAGCTTTTACAACGAGGTAGAGAATTTTTATAGCAGTAATCTGGATCCCTTTAGGTGAGTTACCTTACGCATATACAAATCTATTTTAGAATTAGTGAGATTTATTTGTTTAAAATATATTATGTTAAATTCATAATTTTGCTATTTGTGATAATCTACATAATTAATCATCCAACCTTTAAAAATTATTTTTTCCAATCTCAACATATTATGAAATGTCAATATATTTCTACAGGTGACGTATTACACATAACAATCAAGTCAGTAAATTACTATTTGTGTTTATTTGTTTATATCACAAATGTTCAATTTCGAAATAAACAATAGCGTCAACCAACAATTTTTTTTTCTCTCCAATATCGTGGTATATTATTGTTTAGCATAAAGCGTTGATATAATTTATGGTATTTTCAAATTATTTTGCAAGCATTAACACAAATAAAACTGTTCTAAATTAAGGTAACCCTGGATAAACTAAATATTAGGGATATGCTATTTTATAAATGCTTTGCCAAATGGTTGATTTAATATATATAATCTGTAAAATTATACATACATATATAATTTGTAAAACCAAATATATACATTTTATAAAATTATAGGTATAATTTGAAAGAGTATATATATATATATATATATGCTTAAACTAACAATTTTAATGGGTTTATTTTTTGATTGTCTTAATTACCCTTGCTTAAGGGTGTAGAATTGGTTAGGTGTAAGAAATGGTGGTAGCCTTAACTTCAACATTAAAGTCGATTATTATTATTATTATTATTATTATTATTATTATTAGAGTAAACTAAAAGCCACTAATGAATAATCAAATCATTTTTGGCCAGCACAATGACATTCAAGCCTAGTAATAATATTGCATAAATTATTTTAATAAATCTACTCAGAATTTGCCTAAAGAGAGAGATAAAAACCAAATTGTACAAATATATTAATAATAGGCTATAATCAATATAAGCCTTTTATACTTGGTGATGTATACGTTCTGACATCTCGCATAGCAATGCTGATTCTTCTTTGATTAAATTATCAATAGCGTTATCGAAAGAGAACCATTACCAACAACCGTGTTCGAGTTTTAGTCAAGCATTATTTCTTGTAACAAGTCACGTAACTATTATTATTATTTATTACTCACGGGATGCACAGAAGGGGGAATTTACAAATTTAGTATACAGAGGATAAAGGGGGGAAGTCACACTAAACGCATTTCTTAAGACAACACCTTGAAGGACGTTGCTTAGCTGTGACGTCATTGCCGGTAAAAATAGGATTTCCCATGCTAATGAATCTACGTTTTGATTCCGCGAATTTTAAAGCTATAACGTTGAATTATTTTTTTTAAATTTCTTAAATAATTCTAAAAATAGTCCTACAGTGTTACATGATATTTTTTTTATCTTTAAGTAGTTTTCTGTAAATGTATTATTTTATAAATTCTCTACAACTTAGGCTATTTGTCTTAGTCACGAAAATGGTTTGTAGGAATACTACTAACAGGATATAGATTGAAAAGTTCCATGGTAGTATACGTCTATCTAGAAAACCAATTAACGAAACAAGAAAAATGTAATATTGAAAATCAAGTCAATGTTTTCAAGGCGCAGATACTAAAGTGACTGTGTAAACTCGTCATAGGAAGAGGGAAATGGTTATCAGCACATAGGCAAGAGCCCTCTCATGGTGATCTTCTCATTTTCTTCCCTCTCTTTATATTTTGTACATTGCATCTAAGCAGTGCTTAGACTGCTTAGGTGCGTCAAGTTAAGATGCAACCCACTTCACAAAATAACTTCAAAATATCCAATTAGAAAACGTCATTAAAATCTCAATATCTATAGGAACTACAGCATTTTTTTAAAAACCACTTTAAATATGAAAAAAAACCTATTTGTCTAAAGTTCATTAGGAAGGTTTCAGTATTTTCTAATAGATGGCGGCATTAGCTCAGTTTGAGTTAAAATGGAATCTCCTTCATAAAATTTTCCCTGTGACTTAAATGTGAATAAAATATGACTTTAATCGGGTTTTACCAGTTCTCTCTTCATGTTAACGTGGACATACTTTCTCTTCTCTACTCCCTAGCTTACGTGGGTTTCTTTTTGCATCGCATCTCAATACACATCAATAATATTTGCACTAAATTACATAACGGATTAAGGAGTCAATGAAGGTAGAGTTTAAAGGATATGTACTTTCATTTACCTGGAGAGGGCTTGAGAAACTTTTTAGATAAAACACAGTTATGATGATACCCTGCCTCCATCTGACCTCTGACTTCCTCATGAGTAAGCTAGACTAAATGAGTTTAACTTAAATTTGTGTTTCAAGTTTTAAATATACTTATGATGTAGTAATAAACAAAGACACCCGCGTTGGTGGATCACATGGTATAACGCGCTACTCTTGCATTATAATAACCTACCAATGACGGGGATATCAAGGTTCGAATCTTAGCCGAATGCAATGATAAGGGTTTGTTCAAAATCGTTTTTTTCCACTCTCCATCCACGTGTGTACACTTCCTATAAATTTAAAACCTTATTCTTCCCTTACACATTAACGTAACTATCACATATGGGTATAACCTGAATAGGTTGTACGATGTGGTACTGAAAATTAAAAAAAACCCACATAATAATCAATAATATTTCTAAAATACAAGCCATAATTTTTAATTTCTCTCTTTAGATTCAACGACAAGTCCGGCCACTACTCGCAATTAGTTTGGGCAGAAACATATCTTGTAGGATGCGGCTACGTTATCTTCCAAGAGAACGTCTGGATCAAGTATATGCTGGTGTGTAACTACGGACCTGCGGGGAATTACGAGGGTGCGAGTGTGTACAAAGTCGGAAGGCCCGGCTCTGGGTGTAAACGGGGAACTGGACAAGACACGTACTACAAAGGATTATGCAATAGGCGTAATCAGTCATAAGGAATGTAACCATTTAACTAGTTAGTATATTGAACATTTAGTCGATAAAAAAACTCAATTAAATTATATACTCAATACAATCTTTTTATAGTTTTTATTAACCAAAAAATATTGAGAAAAAAACAACACAATATTAATATTTTTTTATTTTCTCTCGACACCTCGGAGATAAATGATTGAAATCATCAAATAAGTTGAGCTCTATGATTTTGATAAAATTTCAACGTTTCATTACCCTTTTAAACTAAAATAGTTGTTTTCACAATGCCATTTGTCTGTCTGTCCGTCTGTTTATACCTCGGGATAGAACCGAATATATTTTACCGATTGGGCTTAAACTTGGTATTTTGGGCTTGCATAATGTCCCCACAAGCTGATTTTGGAATCTCATATCTAGCCCTAAAATAAAGGGTAGTTTACTGAAGGGCAGAAAAATAGAAAAAATCTATTTCTAAAAATTATTTCTGTCAATAATGTTGATTATATTTTATATCTCGAAACAGTTTATTGTTATAAACAAGAAGGTAACTCTCATTTTATCATGAAAATTACTTTGAGGGAATGTTACATGTGGGTTACATGTGGGACATTTTTCCATTTTCATAATTTCTCTACAACTATTTGAGATACGAAATAATTTATCACTGTAAACTTGTAGAATCATCAAAAATAAAAATATTTTATTTGTAACATATTTTTATAAACACATCATTTCTAAGCTATAAGCAAGTATATACACTTTTTAATCCAGGTTTTCGAAAATGACTTTGACTCTTATGCTCTTTGGTAGACAAAGATGTTTCTCTTTTCTCCATTTTTATGTAGCAATGTTTCTAGTTCCTAATGCCATAAAGTAAGTAAGAGTGAGTGTATTATTTCATTTATGATCCTTGGTGTGGTATTTCTACCACAACATATAGACCTTTTATTTTGTTTCACAAATATTAAGAGTTTTTATTAAATGTCTATTGGTGACCTGGTGGTCTAGGGGTAACGTGTTGGACTTCTGTGCTGGGGGTCCGGGGTTCAATTCTCGGTCCCGCCACAGATTTATCTGATTGCCAAACCCTTCATTCACCTCTGACAAGACATCTTGTGAATGTGGGGAATGCCAGGCTTCCACCGTGGTTTGGATTCCACGCTAAACTCTAGGTCCTCCATTTCATCTCACAATCACCCTACCATCACACATTAGCGTAAGTGCGTATAACCCGAACGGGTAGTAAGACGCGGTGTTAATAATAATAATAATTGTCTATTTTAAGATAAAAGCGAGAAAAAGTATTTGTGATGCACCGTACAATCTATTTAATCACTGCGTCTTAATATATGTTCAGGTTATACGAATATATTATAAACACTCTAATAGAATAGAGATGATGATGAAAGTATTTTAGAGGTGGTATACCTGCATTTGTGTGGAAGGAGAGTAGGGGACTATTTAGGAAGAATAAAAACCCAAAGTAGACCTAACCGAGTCTTATAAAAACTGCTAGAACACCGATATTTTCTCATGTCTCCTTCTCATGTCCCCGTCACCTTAAATTAGGTTGTTAATCACACTGATTTTAAACGTGATTAACAATCACTGAATTTCACCAAAACTGGTCAGTTAATTAATATTAAAGTGTTAATCTCAAATAAGTAAATAAGAGATCAAAGACAAAGAAACGAAATAATAACTTTCAATTTCCTCCTTACAAATTAATTAGGAGACTTGAGGCTGGTCTAAAGCTGGAACCACTCTGCCTCGTTTTGAAAGGGAAATATATATATACGAGTTCACTACCTCTTTCTCACCCTCCTTGTCTGTGTTCTGTATGCACGTGTTTACCCTAATTCCTGCTGCCAGGGTAACTTCCACCCCTTTCCACCCTCTCTTCGATTTCCAAACCCATCCCTCTTTCATCTCACCCAGCCCTCACAGAGCTCCAGATGAAATGACGAGCCGGGGAAAAGAATGGCACATCTTATTTTATCTAAAAATAACAAGTGGTTCAGGCAAGGGAGAGCTAAGTAATTTTTTTTTATCGAATCTTATTGCCCATTTGCGTTAAACGTATACACTAACTATGTTAATTGAGTGATTAGTAAGGTGTAATTTTAAAGGAAATATACTTACAATCACGTGAAGCTAAAGGAAGAAACCATCAAGCTAAAAACAGTTTCAACTAGCCCAAATGGGAGTTGAACTTTGATCTCCCCATCACTGTTAGTTCAGTGTACCATGACAGTGATGCGTTAAAACATGAGACCACCAATGCAATTTTTTTCTTTGTTTCAAAATTAATAATTCAATATTAGTGTAGATACAAGGTTAGAAATATACAACTCTAGCCTTAGAATATAAATTATACACTTTCTTTAAAGATTTTCAGTAGCTTTGGTGAAATAATTTTTATAATTAAGGTGGTTTCCATGGCCAGCGAAAAAGTATCCCAACAGCCTAAAATACAATAGTCCGTGCCATTTTCTGGAACTATTTATTTATTCTGTCCAAGACTATACTCCCTTTCACCCTTAGCCTATAAACACAATTTGTCATGCCAATAAGAAAGAGGGGAAAGAAAACTACGATACTTCTCATCTCAAGGTAAAGAGGAAAGCGTACTGCTAATTTTCAAATATATATATATTTAAATTTCTGTTGTGAACTTAGTAAAAATTACTGTATTTGTTAGAGGAAGGTTAAATATAGAGCCTTTTTTTCATCAGGCCTAGTCTCATAGCGCAACAAATATGCTTAAAAAAGTTGTTGAATAAGAAGTAATGTCACACATGATTTTTTATTAATAAAACTCAAACTCTAGGATTGTTCAGGAAAAATACTTTATTTTGGCGTGAGACATATTTCGGAAAAAACAAAAACTCATCGTAGAATTAAATATTGTGTTAAGGCTGAACGACTGGGAGTTAGTTTTTCACTTACTGAGGCCAGCACCTTTAAGGAATATTTAAAATATTGGTATAAATCATAACATAATATATCAAAAGTCATGTTTATTTTTTGTATGTATAGACTTTGTGCCTCATACTTATATGGTTGAACGCATAGCCAGAAAATTATAAAGTCAAGTTAGAGTTATGAAACATAAAAATGTTTCAACTTGGGGCCAGTTTCATATTCAGACTTAGTATCCTCAAGTGTGGTGCTATAATAAATACAAGACAACACCTTCCTAGACCTAAATTGAATTTTACCTATTTAGTACTCGAAATTGGCCCACTCCATTCGATTATAAATAGGTGTCATCTTGTATTTTATATAGCACCACACTCAGGATGTACTAAGTCTAACTACGACACTAGTCCTTAATAATTAGTTTGAATCCCAAACCTATAAGTGTAAGAATATTGTCAAAAGAGATTGCCTCTAAAACTAGATTAAAACTCAATCAAAGGAAATATGGTTACCTTAGACATGGAAATATATTCAGAAACCTTTGGATTTGTACATAAATGTTATTTCACTGATTCACCCTGGTTGGTATCATACTTAGAACCACTCTTCATTTATTATTTATGAATCTACTTGGAATGATTTAGAAGCTTTCTAAAAACATCCAGATGTATTAAGATAAATTGTATATATATATAGTTGTAAAACACTAAAGAGATAATTTTGAAGGAATGTGTTTCTATTTTTAAAGTTATTAACTTGACCATACTGATTATGATTAATGCGTTAAAGACAAATTTATGTTAAGATGTTTTCTGTGTGAACATATGTACTCAAACTATCCCTACGGGAATAAATAAATTTAAAAACCATTTGTCAAGCCTCTTTGGTTTTACTCTCAACAAAATTATGGCTTATAAACGCCTTTTTAAAATAAATGGTACAGAACTCTGCAAGGACTTTCTTGCTCTATTGTCTAAAAATGTAGATATTTACTCAAAACTCGTAATATATGTGAAACGAAATAATATACACTAGCAAACCTAAGAATATATTACACTATACCTATGTTAAACATATTTTGAGTCCCGGTTTTAAATTTTATAATTTTATTTTTAAAGAACTAATGTCCTCATTTGTATGTTTAGACCAATAAAAAAAGATCAATATTGGGTCCACAAGGGTCAACACTTCGTATTAAAATTTCGACTTCCCGTTAACATTTTAGACATTTTAGTTTCAAATATTCATGCCATCGCATTGTTATTAAATTCCTCATTTATAAATTTTTACAAAAAAAAATATAAATATTGACTCTTGAGTCTAAAATGAAGGAGATAGATCATTGTTGTACAAACATTTTTACTAAGAGGCATAAGAAAAAATAACAAACTTTTTGAGAGACCTACTTATATTTAATTACTCAGTGACATTGGAGAATTATTGCGTTAAAACTTAAGTAGTATCTCTCTAAAACTAAAGCTCACGACATTGTACTAATATATTTTCCAATATCTCAGAAACTGTTGGTTTTATAAAAAATATATTCCGTATAAAGGTTTTTTAATTTTAATACTACTACAATTTTGCAATGATAAGTTATTTAGTATCTCAAATAGTTGCTAATATTCGGAAATTTCCACTTCTGTAAAGTACCCTAAAATTCATTTTCATGGGAAAATGAAAATAGCCAGTTTATTTATAATCTTAATCGACGCCTATATAAGAATTTTAATTAAAATCGTTCCACCCGATCTTGAGAATATAGATTTTTTCTCCTTTCGCCCTTTATTAAACTACTCTTAATTTTAAGTTTAAACAGACACACAGACAGACGGCATTGCAAAGACCAGTTTTTAGGGTTCAGGGGTCAAGATACGTCGACATCCATCAACATTTCTTGATAGATTATTTTTAAGGTTGCAATACTTTACCTTTAGTGTTAAAAAAATAATTAAAAAAGATAAATATTTGCGTATAGCTTGAAATTTATTGGTTTTATAAAATTATACTTTGAATAATATATTTGCATTATAAAGAGATTTACATATTTGTAATCATAAGTAATTTCATATTTCAAATAGTTTCGGAGATATGATAAAAAATTATATTTCATGCATCAGACCGGAATCTTTAAAGTAATTTTGCCGAAATATTGAGAGTAGACATTTTCTTAAAAATATTTATAAATGTTTTGAAATAAAATTTAATCAAAATCGTTATGGCCGAATTTGAGAAAATCTACTCTTTCTCTTTTTGCCTTTTTATAAACTACCTTTAATTATAGGGTTAGATATACAATTCCAAAAACGTCTCGTGACAACCCTATGAATACCCTTGTTACCAAGTTTTAATCTGATCGGTAAAATAGTATAGGCTCTAGTATGAGGTATAGACATACACACAGAAATTCAAAAATAACTTTTTTGGATTCGGAAGGTCATGAAACGTCGAGATTCATTAAAATCTAGAGCTTGATTTTTTTGATGACCACAATATTTTCTCTACCTGTAAGATAGCGAGGAAGTAAAAAATACAAGATTTATTTAAAAATATAGTAATATATTAATTTTAATTAGCTTTAAATAAGTTTAAGACTGGTCAGGTAAATCAAAATTTATTTATTTGTTGTAAGAAATTATGGTGAAGGGATGAAGAAAGCATTAAATAAAACCTTTTTAATACCCGGCCTGTTTCCAAACCCTTACTTGACCATCACTGGCAAACTATATAAGACGATACTGATGCCTTTGTCTGTATGCCACAGAGAGTGGGATTTAGCTTTATTAATTTATGTTAATTAAGGGGGGATGGTAGGTTTTACTAGCAACGGGAAGTTTTTTCGCAGTTTCTTACAGCCTTAGAGATGTTTCGTCAAAAAAAAAGTATTCAGTAGAAACATGAAAGTTTAATTTTATTTACATGTTGATATAGGTAAATAATTCTTAGATATATGTCAGGGGTGTCCTAAGATTTGATGAATTTGTCTCTTAGTTTAAAAAAGTTAATATCAAATGTTAAAATGATAATTTCAAATATTCAAGAACTGCTGAGATAACTGGGTTAGGTAAATCAAAGTCTATTGGTTTATACAGGTGAAAATTATTTTATTAATTTTGTGGTAAAAAAAATGTTTTATATTAAAACTGCAGACGCACTTAACTATTCTAAAGTCTCATTCCATACCAGTTTAAGGCTAAAAAATTTATATAATAATTACTTAACCTTATTATGTTTATTTAAACACATTGCAGTGCCGGGATATGTAAGTAATACTATATTTCGTAAACCTCTGTGATGCGGGTTGTGTCATTTAAATACAAGGCGTGAGTAGCTTAGCACGATTGTTTGCATATTCACTAATTTTCTTCTTTAATTAATCTTAATCTATTTTGTAAAGACATAACATTATGTAGTTTTGTTTGTTTGAAATGAAACACGAAGCTTGTTTTATTTAATTCAATATGTCTATAGTGAGATCTTGAATTTTAAATATATAACATTGTTTCAAATAGATTCCAAAATAAATTATGTTTTAAAGTTCATGGTAAATCATAACAAATCTCTTTCATATATAAAATTGATAATTAAATTTGTTCAAAACAAATACGCTATCATTTATTATAATTCATTTCAAAAGCTGACATTATAAATTTAATAACTATGCTTCAATAGGGTTGTGTGAGGAATCCATTCCTAAACATCGGTGATACAATATAAAGCAAAATCTATCCATCATAATATTATTGAAAATAATGTTTAGCTTTGGAGTGGCTGAGTGCAGTATACATTTTAGGAATCAATAATCGAAACAATTGCTTAATTTAAAATTTTTCAAAAAAATCTCTTTTCAAACGATCTTAAAATAATTTGTAATTTGTAAAACTAAAATGTATTATTATTTATTAAGATATAATATTTCCAATTAAACAGGCTCGTGGTGTTGTGTTCAGTGCCCATGGCTACGCACTCACGGGTCCCTAGATCAATTCCTGGGTGGTATCAAAAGTAGTTTTTTCTGAAAGGGAAATTACACCAACTGTCACCAGGGTTTAGTTAGTTAGACTTAAGTTAGGTTTGAGTGTTTTCCCTGGTTCCACACCTCATACTCTCTATCACCATCAACTCATCTCATCAGGACATAGAAAGAACATCCAGGGAAAAGGTGTACAAGTAGTACATTCGGGCGTCCTCTGGGCAAAGGTACATTAGTACTGAATATTTTTTCCACGACTTGGGCTATTTAAGTAATGTAGCCCATATCCGTCTATAATATATACCCAGTTAACCATTTTGAAATCAATCTCCAAGCCATTTTTGAAATATTTCAGATTTTATAAAATTTGTTATGAATAAACTAACCTTTATTTAAATTATTTTAGAAAAAACACAAATATATTTATCATTACGTAAAATAGTCTCCGAATACCAGTTTTAAACAAAATCGTTAAAACAAGTTAAAACAAATTTTAACTAAAAAAAATCACTCATCAGTAAGCTACACATTATTTATAAACTGGGGTCAAAATCAAAAAATCTGGAAGTATAGCCATATAAAATCTAAATATCAAGTTTGAACCAAATATATACAACAGTTTCTGAACCATGGCCAGAAAGATACATATTTGGGGACATATATAATTGTAAATATTCTTTTTTGTGTTCGGGTTCTCATAAATCTTAAAAATTCATCATAATCTCTATATAGATTTTTCTTTATTACAATACTTTCCCTTTACGTGATAAAGTAAAGATAAATTAGAAAAATACTACTAAGCAAAAAAAATATTTTTTTTATTATATTTATAAAATATATCTTATAACTGTATTCTAACTTATTCAATTTACTGTATTCTATCAATTTTATAAAACAGTTTTAGAATAGTACGACGTTTTTAAAACAATAAACTAAATTAATACCCACCTCGGTGGTCAAATGGTTGAAGTCATTCTACTATTAATATATTTTATTACCAAAAACGCCTTAATGGGATTTTTAATCCCGGTAGAGAGTACTAATGGTTGTTTTTAATAAATGGATTTCCAATGTCCCTTCACGTATATTTGGATTCATTTTCTTTAAAATAAACCGTAATCATCTCCGAAAGATTATCATAATTGGTTCAGATGAATATCACCCGAATGGTTTGTAAAACATGGTGACAAAAAAAACAACTTAATGTTTTGCTGCGAATAGTAGACCTAAGTCACGATTATTTTCCATTATAATCTCAGTTTTGTAAACATAGCTCATATTTATACGTGTACTGTATATTTAACAAACGAACGACAATAAACAGGTAAATGAGAGTTTGTTATGTATAAAATAGATAATTGCGTGTGTACTCCACTATGTTGAAGACAACTTTTGATGAGGTTTTTCAGTTTGAATTTTCAATTAACTTTTCAATGTTCTTTGGTTTAAACATTTTCATTCTAAAAGTTAAACTTTGAAAAACCAATTATTATCAATCTACTCAACATTTCATGTCATTATAATATGTACATACGCCTAAATCCACGTCAGTACAATATATATACGTATATTTATTAGTGAATAGGAATTCCTATTAAATTAGACAATATACACTGTCTGCAAACGCCCAAAAAACCAAGTAAAGAATAAAATCTGTGAAATTAATAACTGTACTAGTATGGTTAGTTTTTCTTTGTTAACTTATTATTATTATTATTATTATGATTATTAGCACCACGTCTTACTACCCGTTCGGGTTATACGCACTTACACTAATGTGATAGTAGGGTGATTGTGAGATGAAATGAAGGACCTACAGTTTAACGTGGAATCCGAACCACGGTGGAGGCCTGGCATTCCTAGAAGGGTTTGGTAATCAGATAAATCTTTGCCGGGACCGAGGATTGAACCCCGGCCGCCAGCATAGAAATCTGACACCTTACCCCTATACAGCCAGGTCACCCTGTTAACTTATTAAAAATCCTGATTGAATTCATAGTAAATGTCAACCTTCCTCTTCATCCTTTGCCACAAATATGGGTTTTAACCCTCTTTTTTTGAGAGGTTTATTCACTTTTTTTATAAGGTTAAATAACCATAAGTTAGAAGTGAAGGCAACGAAAGAGAAGGGAAGTGTTTTTCAACATTCTATAGTAGATATTTTTGGCCAAAATAAACCAAATTTTGCTCGAGTGTAAACCTAAAGTTTAATTTTATTTACATGGTGATATCAACAGTTCTTGAATATCTCTCAACGATGTCCTGGGATTAAATGACATATTTTTCTATACATTTAAAAAGTTTCTCATCTAATGCCACTATATTCATGGCAGATATTCAACAACTGTTGATATCACATTGTGAAGAAAACTAAACAGTGTTTCTACCGGAGAGATATTTGATTTATTTTGCTATAAAATTGCAAAAAAAAAAAAAAAAAAAAAAA
>CABEEJ010000756.1:122651-141560 GCA_901482245.1 Timema douglasi
GCTGTCTCTTAAAGATATTAAAGTGGTCCTTCCCCAATCAAGTTTTGAAAATATGCCTCTAAAAGATAAATATATTTGATTTTTAATCCTAATCCATGTTTGAGAATTTTTTATATAAGTGAAACTACTAATTACTATAGAGAGGACACATTCATTTCATAGGGTAAATATAATTATTTCCAGGGCGCAATGCCACATATTTTACTCTTGACTACACCACCTTTGAATATATGCACAGCAAGAGTGACACTTGACTATGAAATCGGGATATTATATATATATATATATATATATATCGAGAGAGAGAGAGAGAGAGTAGAGCATTTTCACTCCAAGCTAAAATTCCAGTCCATGAAACTAATGTCCAGATATCATTTTTCAACATTTATTTTAAGAATTCTTTGTGAACTAAGAGTTGTCGGAACCAAATCTTAATTTAAAAAATATATATTTTGATGAAAAACTAAAGATTCCTTAACATAAATATTAATATGGGTCCATATTAGAGCGTATTTAATAACATTTAAGTGTTTGTTCCTGTAATTAGTTGTAAAACCACTCTCTTTCATTCTTAAAAAAATGTGCAAAAATTATACCTTACATAAAGCTAAAATATTAATTAGAAAACAGTGTTTTTATAATAGCTATATTTAACTTAAAGGTAGTTTTTTTAACTGCTTTTCACTAGTTTTTTGGGTTGTACTTATTATCTACTAATACAGCAAACTTGTTAGGGAAAGTAAGGTTGAATTTGCTTGAAATGCAAACGCATTTTCGTGGAAAGTGATTGGAAAATAATTGAGGAAAAAACACTTTCCTTACATAAACATGGGATTCACACCCCTATCTCATCATCATTGGCATTTAATTATATTGTTAGAGTGATGCCTTAGACCATTCAATCATTTAAGTGAGCATCTAACTAATTAATGCATTACATTTTAAGAGGTTTATATGAAGAAAATGTACTACTAGTAGTGTTATGAGGGTATTGGTAAACTACAATGATAAATAGTACGGAAATAAAAGCTCTGGTGCACGTTTGTAAGAATTATAAAAGATTTCGTTGGGCAGGACATGCAGCGTGAGTGGGAGAATCTGGAACCATATTCAAGGTATTGGATAGCAAACCCAATGATAAGACCCAGGCACCGATAACATTAGAATGGACCTCAAAGTGATGGGGTGTAATGAGGTGGACTGGATTGAACTAGCTCAATATAGAGACCAGTGGCGTAATTTCCTAAGTGCAGCAATGAACTTACAAGCCCCTAATGTTATTGCATATGTTATTAAGTATGCACATACATAAGAAAGTTAAGTTTAGACCTTCTATCTATCGGTCAACCTCTCAATCACCGATAAATTCAAGCTTCAACCTTCCAATCACTGATAAATTGAAGTCTCAACCTTCCAATCACCGATCAATCGAAGTTTCAACCTTCCAATCACCGATAAATCCAAACTTCAACCTCCCAATAATCTATCAATCCAAGCTTCAACCTCCCAATAATCTATCAATCCAAGCTTCAACCTCCCAATAAACTATCAATCCAAGCTTCAACTTCCCAATAATCTATCAATCCAAGCTTAACCTCTCAATCACCTACTAATCCAAGCTTCAACCTTCCAATCACTGATAAATCGAAGTTTCAACCTTCCAATCACCGATCAATCCATACTTCAACCTCCCAATAATCTATCAATCCAAGCTTCAACCTCCCGATCACCGATCAATCAAAACTATCTCCTAACAGGTGGTTTATAAAGTAATATCCCCATACGGAGGAAAAAATTATTGTTTTGAGCGTCATGATTAGTGCAACCAAAATCGATCACAAACACAACCTTTTTTGAAATAGGGGGCTTGAGTATTAAACACCCCTAATAAACTCTACCAGGCAAAATATATATAAGTTTTAAAAACATTCTCTCGACAAAATGTTTGACTCAGAGCCTTCAATCGTGTGGTCCATTCATGGTAGTATGGGCTTTATGTTAACAGTTGACCCCGCTCTAAAGGCCGAATGGTATAAGGCTTCACTTTCGTGTTAGACTGGAAGACGGGAAGTTTGGGGCTTGAATCCCGGTTGGATCTCCGGAGGGTGATTTTTCCTAAAATTGTTTCCCACTCTTCTTCCATACAAATGTGAGTGGACTACCTCTAAAAACCTTCCTTTCTTATCCCTAGCCCAATAGATTAATTATCAAATATGCTTACGGTCTGAACTGGCAGTAAGACGCGATGATTAATAATAATAATTAACAGCTGAAAATGATTAAAAATACCTCTCGAATAATCTTCCTCACGGACATGTATCACTTAAAAAAATGATTCTTTTTTTAAGCAACACGTATTACTATCCGTTCAAGTTATTCACCTATGTACTAGTTATGCAAATGGGCTAAGGATTAGGAAGGTTGAATTTAGTGGAAGTGTACCCGAATTTTCATGGTGAGAGAGAATGTGAACCCATTTATGAAAATCCACTTTTAGTATATCAGACCGGGAGCGAACTCCGATCTCCCCGTCATCGGCAGTCTTGTCTATTGCAAGAGTGATACCTTAAACCATGCGGCCACCGAAGTGGCTGTGAATTGAATTAACTTTAGTTGAGAGGGAACGGAACGTGAGTCTAGTTACGAACGTTTACAGTTTTTAAACTAAAAAAATAAATTGTTTTGCCAAATATATATAAAATATTGCTTCACTAGATACATTCAGTAGAATTTTCTTAAAAAAAATAATAATTTGAACAACTAAAATATATGTATCTACTAAATCAATATTTTATTCATTTAAGCTAACATTATTGTTTGTTATAAAACTATTAAAAAAACCTCTAATTTGCGCTAACTTCCATTACAACTTGTGTTAAATTATATTCTTTGAATTTAAAAATGACATCTAGACATGGGAATAGGACACGGGACCGTTGGCTTAATACTCAATGCTCTCTAACCTCTGAGATATCAAGAAGTCATCCCGTTCCCTAAGCCAAAGCTACCGGTTTTTATTCCGTTGTTCAGGTGTTATTTTTTGATTTACAAAAATGATATTTAGATTCGGCTTTAACCGTAATTGACAAATATAATAGCATGGATATTTAATATATTATTATGTTAAATTGCCAAAAAAATGTTTTTTGAGTTGAATTAATTCATTTTTTTTTTGTAATCCAGGAAATGTAAAAAAAATAATAATAGAATAATAAATAAATGATACGGTCCACCGCAAAGACTTCCTCTCGCTTTTATCTAAAAATATGAATTTCCTAAAAACTCGTAGGATTTGGGAAACAAAATAATAGGTATGTACATAGTTGTAGAAACATTACACCAAATATCATAAATTAAAGAATACACACTGTACATACTTACTCTATGGTATTAATAACTAGGAACACTGTTCCAAATAATTGAGAAAAGAGATAAAAAAAAGTCCATTAAAGAGCATAAGAACCAAATTCATTCTCAAATACCTGAATAAGAAATTATTATATTTGCTTACATATCATACATTATTGGTTTTATAAAAATATATTTCAATTAAAATATTTTTATTACTAATAGTACTACAACCTTTAAATATATATATAATAATAATTGCAATCTTGTTAATAATAATAAACCGTGTCTAGATAAAAAAACAGTAGTAAATTCGTCAGAGTGGATTTTGAAAAAATGAATTTATCTAATTTTGCCCTTAGTAAACTACCATTAATTTTAGGTTTAGATTATTAATTCCAAAAAACCCTCGGGGGGATCTTATAAAGACCCCAGATACTAAGATTTAGCCCAATCGGTAAAATAGTTAAGGTTCTAACTTTTGGTTACAGACAGACGGCCTTGCGAAAACCACTTTTTGGTTTCAAGGGGTAATGAAACGTCGACATTTCTCCAAACCTAAAGTTCGATTTTTTTTTTTTTTTTACGATCACAATACATTCTCTTTGAGGTGTCATGATAACGTAAGAAGGTCCAAAGTTATCTTGAACCAACTATAGAGGTGTGATTGACCGAAGATCCTTAGCATTTACTTTCTAATAATGCAAGACAAAACCGACCTTCTTCTATGCCCTCATTCACTTTATAGCAGTTTGAGCTACGACCTCTTTACTTCCAGTCCCTCCTCACCCCCTCTCTACCACCCCTGACAGTCGCAGCTTCCATAGATGAACCAACGAGATGAGACAGTGGTGATGGAGGAGGTGAGTATGAGGGGAAGGAGTCTTTTAACAGGGTCGACCATTAAATCATTCTTTTTCCCACTTTCTCTTTTCCAATTATCTTTATTTCTCATATTCCAGGTTCTCAGATATTCATTTGTTCTTACAGACTTGTGCTATCTATACATTTTTACCTTCTCTTGACACCTCAGAGAGAAATTATTGTGATTTAAAAAAAAAAATTGAACTCGAAATTTTGATAAATGTTGAGGTTTTATGATCCCTTGAAACCAAAATTTCTTTTTACAAGGCCGTATGTCTATCTGTGTGTCCGTATGACTATTTATCGGGCTGCAAACGAAATCATTTTACTGATTGTGCTAAAACTTGGTATCTATAATTTTCATAAGGTCCCACCAATGGGTTTTTTGGATTTAGATAGATAACCCTAAATTTAAAGGTAGAATACTGAGGGGTAGAAAAAAAATCTATTTTCTCAAAACTCACTCTTACGATTTTGTTTAAATTTTATATATAGCATTGTTTAACATTACAAACAAGATGGAAACTCTCATTTTCTCATAAAAATTACTTTGAGAGTATTTACATAGGGGAAATTTTCCAATTTTTATAATTTATCCGTAAACATTTGAGATACAAAATAAATAATTAATATTTTTTATTAAAATAAAAATACATTATTTTTATGATGTTAAACAATTCCCAAATGCCCAATATTATCATAACTGCAAAGACAATCTTCAAAAAATCTCAAATTTTCTAAATATTTTTTTTAAGGAAACTGCCCTTAAAATAACCCCTAGATATCAATTTTGAACAAACTTATCAGGGATATTATTGAAAAATTTCTAATTTTTCGAAATTAAATCATCAACAAACTGCCCTCAACTGGACGTTTTAAAGAAATTCACCATAGAGATAGCACCTTATATATATATATATATATATATATATAACTCAGTCCAAAGGCAGCATTGAAGATGATTACTAGGGAAATGAGGAGTGAAGTAGTTTCACGTTGATTTCTTCGTTGAACCAAAAGGTACTATTTTAAATATGCCTACAAAGTCCACTGAAATGCATACACCAACTGACCCTACATGCGACACCTTCAGTTCATTCATCACAAGGACTGACTGTATATTGCATGTTATTATTAGTATCGTTGATAGATTTGCCACTTTCATATTTGTCAGAGCTAAAAGTGAACTAAACTAGGCAGTTAATACAGTTCGAATAAGGCATTGCATCGTAGTGTGATAACATGAGGTATTCATTAATTAAAACAATATAATAGAACCCAGCTGTGAAACCATGTTATAATATTAAATAAAGTATTTGTTTTTACTGTTGTCAAATTAAGTTTGTAGAAAACCGCACTTGAATGAGATTCCTGGTTTGATCGTAATCTTGTATCTTATTTCCCGTTTAATTAGCCATGAGAGGGGATTTTAACGATTTAAAAGCTTTTGGGTTACTATCACCTAAAATTATGTGGTTATAGTGAGCTCTGTACCTGATTTTATATTTAAAGTCTCCTTCAAGATTGGAACACGATACGCTAAGGCTGGGGTTCAATAGAGGCGAAAATCCAACGATTAACAGTGATACCAAAGTGTTTTCACTCCGACTTAACTGACATTATTCTCCGATAAAGTATTCTTTTAGCTCGGTAGGCCATAAAATAGACGTGTATTAAAAAGAGTAGGTACAATTTATTAACACCATATACACTAAATTTTAGAATATATTTAAATTATTTATCTTGATGCAATTTTATATTTTCTCGATACTTTTTATTATTAATATCATCATTATTATTATGTGTTTTATTTTACAACATATCTAATCCTTTTGTCAGTGAAATTAGACCTCCTCCTTCAGCGTCCCGAGTTATTAATTTCCGATGTTTCAACATTTTTGTTTTAAACCATTCTAAATGACTAACATCTCAAGCTATTTATGTTTTCAAACTTTTAAATAACTTTAAAAACATTTGTATTCACTTTTATTCCTTTTAACTTTGTAACAAAACATTTTGTATTCATGAAATTAACATGGAATTTATTAAGATAGAATTGGTTATTCCTTTCTTTTCTATTCCAAACAAATTGTATTTTAATTATATCTTGATTGTTGTAAAATATCAATAAATTATATACACTAGGTTTACCCTATTAGACAGAAGTTTTAATTTAATCGATTACACAACGGGCATATTTTTTAAGATGCACCATTTTGTAGCATGTAAAGGTACATTTTCTAACTTACAAAGTAGAGGGAGTGTATATATACAAAATAAACCAATGTGTAAGTCTATTTTCGCAAACTTGTATTTCGTGTGATCATGATGTCGTCAGCTTAATATACTTAATCATCGTGGGAAATGTACAAGACACATATTTACATAGTGGAAGATTTGGAAAGTTCTGAGTTGAGATTTCTCATAATTATCTTGTGACAAGAGAAAGGGGGAAGGTTTGAGGGTTTAGGTTAATTTACTTAATCATCGAAAGCAGCACACGTTTTTTTAAAAGTATACTATCTGTTTACAGCACGTTTTACTACCCTTTAGATACTCTATTTTGGTTGGGATGGTTATGGAAGAGTTTTGAGTAAATATTCCCGTACTTACGTGAAGGGGAATTGGGAAATTATTGATTAAAAAACACTCTCTCTACAGCCAACTGTCATTTAAGCCCCTATATCTCCCTTACCGTTACACAAAACTAAATCAGCTTGACAATAAAACCACATGATTACTGGTGTGTATTTTTTTATTTAAAGTTAACTGTGTTAATTTATAATATTTCAATTCGTTAGAATTTATTTTCTTGATTTAAATTTTGAATTTTTAGCAATTTATATTTTATATAACCCGCATCAGTAGCCACTTAAAAAAAACGTCAAACTTTTCTAATCTACTTTTCCGGAGACAGGTAGGTCGGGGTATGAATCCCTGCCAGGTGTCCTGAAGGTTGTTTTTCCTAAATATTGATCTTCCCTCCCTCCAAATAAATAAGAGTAAGAGACAGTTTCATAGTCAGATTTAGTATGTCTCAAATGTGATGCAACACTAAATACAAGACGACACCTATTTAGAGCAGAATGGAAAAGGCCAGTTTCAAATACGAAAATGGCGTACGAAATCAACTGGCTCAATGTATCGTTAAATTCTACCATCTTCATCTCTACTTATTTACTATATGACATTAGTAACTTAAAAATTCACTACCACACTTACAAAAGTATGCCTATTATCTCTGTCTTGAGCTAGTTCTATCCAGTCCACCTCACTACGCCCTATATCTATATTTAGCTAGTACTATTCAGTCCACCTCATTACAATTTATCTCTTTCAGTTCCATTCTAATGTTATTCTTCCACTTGCATCTAGGTCTTCCCAATGGTCTCTTCCCGTTGAGTTTGCCAGTCAGTACTACATAAGTATAAATAAGTTATATACTCTTATATAATAATATTCCGTAAAATATTTATGAGTTATTTATTTATTTATTTAGCACCACACCTTACTTTCTGTCTGTTTGGTTTATACGCTTATGTACTTATTACGCTAATGATCTTAGGGATGAGTAGGGATATATCTAGTGTAAGTGCTCCCACAATTTCGTGGAGGTAGAGTGGAAATTAATTTTAGAAAAGACCACCCTCAGTAGACCCAACTGAGATTAAAAATTCAATCTCCCCATCATCGGCAGGCTAGTCTACTGAGAGAGCAGCACCTTAGACCATTCGACCACCAAAGTGGGTTGTATTTATTTAATATTCTTATATGTTTAGGTATAGCCCTACTACATAACTATAAATATAAGGATGTGTTGGACTGGTATTAATACCTTCTGTAAACCATATTGTTATAAGATAATGATGTTCTCTTATGAGATGTAAGACAAAGGCTAAAACTTCTTATATATGTCGTCAACTCTATCTGTATTTTGCTATTTTTTTAGAAATTTTTAGTTTTTTAGACTCAATTTTTTGTACCAGATTTATCTTCTGCTTTTATGAACATCGGACATCTCTATACTTTTTCTTGTTAGCATAAAACCATCATAGATCACGCTGCAAACACACATGCTCTGAGCACAAGTTTACCGGCGTTCCGTATTTTGCATCGATATATCACTCCTGTCAATGTGACCTTTAAAGAAACCAAACGCTATTTTCTAAAAAATAAATAAATAATCTATAAATGCCAAACCTCACGCAAAAAAAAACTTTGTTTAATAAACGTGAATACGTCGGTAAAATTCTATCAAACAATAATAATATTTTAATAGAGAACAAATAAAGTATTACCAAATTCTATGACCGCATGGTATAAGGCGTCACTCTCACTATAGACTAGATTGCTGGTGATGGAGAGATCAAGGTTTAAATCTCTGTCAAGTGTACTGAAGGTGGCTAATACATGTTTTTCCTCTCTCCTTCCACTCAAATTTTTGTACACTTATTCTAAATATTCTATAACATTCTTCATTCTTGAAACCACTAGCGTAGTTAGTACATAAGAGCCCATAAGCCCATAAGCCCATAAAGGCAGTAGGACGCGGTGATAAAAAACTATATTCGTATGAAAGCTATATTAAATGAAATTATAATATATCTCGATCATACACAATGTGTTAAAAAATTAATGTTTAGTGCGCTTTATCTCTCTGTTATCTTTAAGTATATATATTGACTGATAACGAAAAGGATTTGTGAAACTAAATAATGTACATTATTACAGAAAGGTTCCACCAAATAAAATAAATTAAATAATGTGCATTGTTACAGAAACTTTGAAAAAAGAACATAAAAATCCATTTATATTTAAAAGTGTTTCACAAAAGAAATGTGTTGGTGTATAGTCCAGAAAATATTGATTTTATACGAATATATTTCGAATAAACTATTTTTTTAATAATACTACAACTTTACAATGAAAAGTTATTACGCGTCTTAAATAGTGGCGGAGATTTAATCAAAATTGAGAATTTCCGCTTTTGTAAAGTTTTCTTAAAGTAATTTTCATGGGAAAGCGAGAGTAGTTTTTTGGTTTGGGATGACAAACAATACATTGACATAAAATATAATTAAAATATTTTAGAAGATTTTCCTCATTTTGCTTCACAGTAAACTACCCCTAATCTTAGGGTTTGAGATATAATAATTCAAGTCTTAGCCCTATCGGTAAAATGGTTTGTTCTCTAGGCCGAGATACACACACACACACACACACACACACACACACACACACACACACACACACACACACACACANATACACATACACATACACATACACATACACATACACATACACATACACATACACATACACATACACATACACATACACATACACATACACATACACATACACATACACATACACATACACATACACATACACATACACATACACATACACATACACATACACATACACATACACATACACATACACATACACATACACATACACATACACATACACATACACATACACATACACATACACATACACATACACATACACATACACATACACATACACATACACATACACATACACATACACATACACATACACATACACATACACATACACATACACATACACATACACATACACATACACATACACATACACATACACATACACATACACATACACATACACATACACATACACATACACATACACATACACATACACATACACATACACATACACATACACATACACATACACACACAGAGACAGGCGTCAGCATGAAAGCAACTTTTTTTGTTTAAGAGGGTCATGAAGCATCGACATCTTTATCAAAATCTAGAGTTAGATTTATTTTTTTACTATCACAATACTTCTCTGTCTGAGGGATCTAGAGAAACTAAAACTTTATTATTTAGTTTTATATGTGAACCAAATCTTATTCTACCTGAACTATTCATGTTTTAACTACTAGAGTTAGGATGAAGAAGGTATAGTTTGGAATAAATGAATCTACATATGTATGGAAAGAGGTAAACCATTTAGGAAAATAAAACCTCATTACATTCGGCAGTTAGTTAAAGCCACAATCATTTTAAAACTCCCCTTGACTAACTCACCACTAAATAAATGCATAAATAACGCAGTATTTTTGTAGAATCCAGGTGCTTAGTGTCATTAGAAGGTTCAAATTAGCCCCGTCATAAATATTGATTTGGCACAACATTGCTCTAGAGATAAGTAAAATTGACTTTGTTTCGTTTATCTATTAACTAAAGTAGAAAACTGGTGCCAAGAAGAACGATGACGTCATTGCAATTGCCACTATTTGCACTTTCTTCAATCACTCTGTTTGAAGTATTGACTTAAAATCCTGTAAGAATCCATTTCAAATATCTATTGAAAATGGTAGAAAAACAAAGAACATTACAGTTTAAAAAAAACTATTCAAATATATTTTTTTATGTATATTATCAAACAAAAATATCACTTATGATTAATGCACAGCTTTAATTGTACTATTACATTTTTTGGTTGCGTTAAAATAAATATATGTGACGAGTATTTTGTTTTTATTCCACAGAGCCACTTAATAAAATGAGTTGAAATAGCCCCAATAGGTAGAGTAAGAATGCATTATAATAATAATTATTATTATTATTAGCACTGCGTCTTTTACCTGTTCGGGTTTTACGTATTTACGCTAATGTGTAATGGTAGGGTGATTGTGAAATGAAGTGGAGAACCTACAGTTTAACGTGGGATCCGAACCATGGTGGAGGCCTGGCATTCCACACAATCACAAGTTGGTATTAGTGCACGTATTGCCAGAGATGAAGGAAGGGTTTGGCAATCAGATAAATCTGTGCTGGGACCGAGGATTGATTGAACCCCGGACCCCATCATAGAAGTCTGATATTTGTACTGTTTTCAAGAAATATAAATAAGAAGGGTATTTTAGAGGAACTTAACCCACATTTTCAATGATAGAGAATGAGAAAACCAAAGTGCTAATCAATCACATGTAGTAAATTTGTCCTTCTGCGTGTCCACCCGCTTAGATCACTCGATCATACATGGATTTGGTTTCTCTCTATTATTTATGATATTGTGTTCGGTAGTTGGCATTGCCCTTTAGAATATATTTCTTTCAACCCTATGTGTGCTATTATTATTATTAGCACCGCGTCTTACTACCCGTTCGGGTTATATGCACTTACGCTTATGTGTAATGTTAGGGTGATTGTGAGATGAAATGGAGGACCTACAGTTTAACGTGGAATCCGAACCACGGTGGAGACCTGGCATTCCTCATATTCACAAAATGTCTTGTCAGAGGTAAAGGAAGGGTTTGGTAATCAGATAAATCTGTGCCGGGACCGAGGATTGAACCCCGGCCGCCAGCACAGAAGTCTGACACCTTACCTCTAGACCACCAGGTCACCTATGTGTGCTATTAAAGATAGAGGGTGAAACACACAATAATAACTTTCTAGTTGAGTTTAATTCAAACTGCCCTTTTCGTGAATGAGTATCGATACCTTTTCCCCCTTCTTTTCTTTCATTTACAATAACTCACTCCCTTTTGTAACCTTACCTTGAGCCTAATATATATATATTTTTTTATTTTTTCCTTTAGCTGTTACTTTCTCTTCCTAACTCCTACAAGCTGCTATTTGTGTTTACCAGTCTAGTTCCTTCAATTTCCAGCCCAGTGAAAAGTGGGTGGGGTTATAAGTTTTCAGTTATTACGTTTGGCAGTTTCCCATTTAGCTCCAGTATCCGCTCGGATTTTTGCAATGTTTCAAGACTTTAAAATATATATATATATTTTTAGCAAATGACAAAACTGAACGGTAGGAACATGACATCTAGTTGCCAGTTCGGTCTCCTTTACGTAGATTATTAGCCACTCAGGTCACACAGAGCATTGCCCAGGATACACCATGTGTCGTCTACACGTTCTCGCAATGAGATGATGTGATGATATTTAATATGGAGATGTGGGCCAGTGAAAGTCTTAGACCTAACTTAAACTAGATTTAGGAGCCCCTGGTGACCGTGGGGATAATTTACCTTGAGAGAGAAATACCCAAGATACCAGCCGAGAATCGAATCCGGACCCTTTGTTTCGTAGTCAGGTGCATTGACCACTACACCATGGGTCTGGATTTTACGGGATTTAGAAGTGAGGGGTTGTTTTTGATATAAAACTAGTTAAACTAAACAAGATATAAAAGCTAAGTGATTGATTCAATGACCATATCCGTGGTTATATGGGTAGATTACATTTTTGGAAAATCTTGTTGAATTTTTAAAGCCCTTCACACTCAACAACTACAACCTAACCTAGCTAGGTAATGAGGCTCGAAACAGACGCCATATTGTGTTGCTGTTTACTATATACTTAATTAGTCTAGGCATTAGGAACTCGAATATTCATTGCCGCACATACGTTACCTATTCCTATATTTTAATGAATTTTAAGGAAAATAGGTGACCTGGCGGTCTAGGGGTAAGGTGTCAGACTTCTATGCTGGCGGCCGGGGTTCAATCCTCGGTCCCGGCAAAGATTTATCTGATTACTAAACCCTTCCTTCACCTCTGACAAGACATCTTGTGAATGTGAGGAATGCCAGGCCTCCACCATGGTTCGGATTCCACGTTAAACTGTAGGTCCTTCATTTCATCTCACACTCACCCTACCATTACACATTAGCGTAAGTGCGTATAACCCGAACGGGTAGTAAGACGTGGTGCTAATAATAATAATTATTATTATTTTAATAATTTAAGGAAAATAAATTTTCGAATTAGTTTTGGGTTCATCTTAATACCTATAAAATTATTATGTTGGGGAAATACTCGTGCTAAGAAAGAAGATAATCCTTGACATACATTTATTTTCTTTAGGAACATAAGATGGCCCATCCAGTAAAATTTTATTCCGTTCAAGTGCTAAATGGTTTAATACATCACTCTCATGGTAGACTGGATTGGTGAGGACAGGTAGATCGGGGTTTAAATCCCAGTCAGTTATACTGAGGGTGAAGGGTGCCTCATAAAAGGTTTCCCACTCTTCCTTTCACACAAACGCGGATACATCACTTCTAAACTGTTTCCTTCCTCATACCCACCCTAGTAAAGTAATTATTATATATGTGTATAATCTTAGCGGTTAGTAAGACGCTGTGACAAAAAAAGGTATAATACTTGTAGTCCTACAATTTATAGTTAGGTACAGTGTTGTTTTAAAATATATATTTTTTAATTTGTTGCATTGAAGAAGATACCGTAGTTTTTACTCTAATATTAAAAATAATTAAATAAATACACATATTGGAAAATATTGGCCTAGAACTCTGAGATACTCTTACAAAAAAAACCCCAATGGGCTTACATTCTTTTTACACTATAAGTATTTTTTTTTTACACATTTGAAAGAAATAACTGAACCAAAAGCATATACACTGCTTTTAAAAATTGATATCCACCTGAGCCAAAAACATAATTTACCCCAATGGAGTAAAAATGAGGAAGCTATAGTTTGAAGGAAATGTAACCAAATTAGCGTGTAGGAAAAGTATACAAATCAAACAAGTCCAGACGGAGTAAAGTGTAAATAATTTGTTTGTTATTTATTCTTTGTTTTACATTAAAATATATTAAGTATACACGGGAGAAGAAAGGAAATTCCTATTTTAACTCAAACTTAGCTACTGCTGCCATCTGCTAGACAATCATGAAAACATTCTGATGAGCTTTCAATTATGGCTAAAATACGTCTCTGTCATATTTAAATTAATTAAACAATGTATTTTTTGGGGTCTATATGAGGTTTAATATATCATAGATTGTGTCCTGGAAAATATGTAAAAAGTTACGTTACCCCATTTTTACTTGTACTCTTCATATAGGCTTTAGCTAAACCTTTGTCGGTTTATTCTCTTAAGTTTTGGCCATCTTTTTTCTTTATCGCGTGACTAGAGGGTGGTGTTGCAAGTCTCGCTTAGGAGAGCGTTTGGTTGGTTCACTTTCACCAATATAATAAAGTAACATGAGTTTATCTTTATTTTCAAGTTATCACAAGTTTTACTTAATAAAAGCTTAAATGAATTATTCTAGAAAGTGTTGAATATCCGCAGTTGAAAGAAGAGTTCATTAAAAGCGTTAAAGTGTTAAGAGTTTAAAGAAAAACATTATACATTTACACTACGTCTAGAGTTATATATCACCTCAGGCTTTGTGAGGCATGTTAAATTGGAACGTTTTAAAATAATATTTCTGACATTTTTTATCTCCCTATTTGTTTATAGACTTTTTATATTATATGGACAAACTTTTATCCATGGTATGTAGCCCAGGAGCTAAAGTGGGATTCTTGTAAGTCAAGAACTCTAAGAAAACACAAACAAAGCTTTTTGATGGTGAGCACTGATAGCTTATTATTTAATTTTTAGTATTATTTCATAGTTATTGACACTATTTATTCCTAGTAGTTTTTAACAGTAGACCTCGCTAACTCCATGATGTTATTGTTACTACAGTCTTACTAGTAGTTCTGTTAACAGTAGACCTCGCTTCCTCCATGTTATTATCGGTACTACAGTCTTACTAGTAGTTCTGTGAACAGTAGACTTCACTCCCTCCATGTTACTACCGTTACTACAGTCTTACTAGTAGTTCTGTGAACAGTAGACCTCGCTCCCTCCATGTTCTTATTGTTACTAGTCTTACTAGTAGTTCTGTGAACAGTAGACCTCCCTCCCTCCATGTTTTTATTGTTACTACAGTCTTACTAGTAGTTCTGTGAGAAGTAGACCTCGCTCTCTCCATGTTCTTATCGTTACTACAGTCTTACTAGTAGTTCTATGAACAGCAGACCTCGCTCCCTCCATGTTACTACCGTTACTACAGTCTTACTAGTAGTTCTGTGAACAGTAGACCTCACTCCCTCTATGTTTTTATTGTTACTACAGTCTTACTAGTAGTTCTGTGAGCAGTAGACCTCGCTCTCTCCATGTTCTTATACGTTACTACAGTCTTACTAGTAGTTCTGTGAGCAGTAGACCTCGCTCCCTCCCTGTTCTTATCGTTACTACAGTCTTACTAGTAGTACTGTGAACAATAGTTCTCGCTCCCTACATGGTCTTAATGCTACAAAATAAATATAGACCTATACATTATTTGCAATAATACATTATACGAATTATCTTTCTTAACTAGCGTTGACACTTTACTATCTTAATATAGTTTTACATTATAAATAGCCTTGAGGAAATTAATTGATTGCTTAGAATTTGAAATCCAAATCACTTTAGATGAATCAATAAACGATAAACATTTTGAACGTCCACCAAATTGAAACATATAAATAAATTGGAAAAATTATGTGCATAAGTCGTTTGGCCTGAGTTAAAAAAATATTCTTGCAAAATTTTGTTTACAATTGGTACACACATTCATCAGCTATCTTATAACAAATAGACAGACCAGTGCCAAATGGTCAAGTTAAAACAGCACCTCATTACGCTTGGAAAATAAGTGTCAGTTGCAGATAACATGACTTGATAAAATTTGAAAATGCTTAAAGTAACTTTTTTTAACCGCAATCAAAGTTCCTTTCTATCTAAATCCCACTGTAGCTATCGACTATACAAAAAATAAATAAAAAACAATTTATTTGGTAAGGTTTTTTATTTTATCTCAGTGTTAACCCTCTTCGTCCCCCTATCAACTCTCTCGCTTTCCCAGGTACCACCCTTTCAAAACGGGAAAGACAAGAATCGCGTTTCACTGAGTTCTCGTTATGTCGAGGGAAAATCTAGTGGCAGCATGTTGGTAGCTTCAGCTCTCCCGAGGGCAATAAACAACTTCCTGATACGTCTGTATTTCCTATCTCACGTTTTTCACTGGGAAACAAACAAAAATAACAAATATTTTAGAGGTTTCTCGCTAGAAATAAAAAAATACTTTGAATAAAAAAGGGTATTTAAATTATTTTGATTTCACGTTGGGTGAGGTTTGGTTCCAGAATTATTTTACAAGGAACCAACGTTAAAAATATAGTATTTTTTCAAACTAGGTAATATTTATAGCTTGTTTTTAAATACGCTGGTTGAGTGGTTGGATTTAAGGTTTTTATTCACATGGTTATTTCATTTATTTTCATTTAACTTTGTCATTAAAAATATGACGAACTCTTCAATTACCTAAAACAAGCTGGCCTTAAATAAATACAAAGTAACACACTTACTACTAGATATTAATAATACATACATTTTATTTAAAATATGAAATTAATTGAGATTATAAATCACTTGCTATGTAATCAATTTAAAACAAAGATCATAATAAATATAACATAAATAATCATAGTTAATGATAGGGTGCATCTTGATGAGGAGAGGATATGATAATAATAAGTATAATAACAGTAATACTACTGAAAACTTTTAAGTTTTATTTGTATACATTAAACAAAATAATAAATCACTGTTTCTAATATAAATTACGTAGTGCACCTGCACAATGCCAACGTTATAAAATAAAATGATGCTAAATCCGATTCAGTGTTAGATTAGTATTATATATATATTTATGTTATTGGGATTAATTCTTTTAAGCACCTTGGGTCTTAACCTTTCGGGTTATACTTTTATGTACTAATTGCGCTAGTATGTAAGGGATTAAGAATGTTGAAAATATAATAAATAAACCCAAATTTTAATTAAAGGAAAGTGGGAAAACAGTTAAAACCACCCTAAACACACCCAATTGGGATTTGAACCCCGATTTCCCCTCCATCGTCAGTATAGACTATAGTGAAAGTTGGACCATGCAATCACTGAAAAGGTTTTTTTAATTCCTTTTGTTTTTATATTATGGCTTGATTAATTAATAATCCAACATCATTATTGGTTTATTAAGCTAATCTTTTATGAGCCATGATGAAGGTATTTAGAAAAATATAGACAATATCTAAACTTTAAATAACATGCTTCAGTGATCGCATGGTGTAAGGTGTCACTCTAGCAGTAGAATAGACTGCCAATGACAGTGAGATCGGGGTTATAATCCCGGTCAGGTGTACTTAGGGTGGGTTTCAAATTTGTTTTCCGCTCTTCTTCCACGAACATGTGGGTACACTTCTTCTAAATTTAACCTTCTCCAAACCTTACTCATTAGAGTAATTTATACATATGCGTATAACCATAACCGTAACTGGTCTAAGATGCGGTGTTAAAATAAATAATCTAAAATAAGACTGACAACCTCATAATTTTTTTGAAGAATTATTGGGCTAAATTTTAAATGAGGTTAATTTTAATACAAGATATGTATTTCATTAATATAGTGTCTGTATTTGAGAGAATTTCAAATTCCGACCTTGTATACCGTTAAGTTTTTTTTTTTTAGTTTAACACGTTTGGGCCATCTGCAATTTACGTTAATTTAAGGGAAAAAGGGAATGAATATAAGTTTTAACAACATTTAAAAGTATTCTCCTGGGTAAGGTATGGTGAAACGATAGTGACAGATATCTGTCCAAACACACAAGCACACAATACCATTTATTCGAATCAGTTTCGAATCCCGAACTTCCTATCAGCGGCATCCAAATGCGATTCTGGAGACCATTTGTTCACCGATCAGAATAAATAGTTATGAGTGACAACAAAAAAATTGATTTTATATTAATACTTTGAATATAATAATTTATACCATAATTTCGGTGGGAAGTGACTTTTAGAAAATATCAACATATAATTCTGTGGTTATGATTGAAACAATTTTAGTATATTATTAGGATTATTTTGTAGTTATTAGTAATATACAGTAGAGCGTAAATATTTCAGAATAATTGGGAAACGACCCAGTCCAAATTAATGATTTGTCTGGATTTTCGGAAATACAGTACACTATACCTATAATAAAAGAAGCTTGAGCGGAATACTCACGAATATTCAGTATTAAGGTAGAAACATTTTCACTTTAATAATAAAAAAAGCACGTACTTATACATTGTTATTTGTTGCTAAATATCACAAACTTCATGAAAATATAATAAGGCAAAAGGCTAATAACAAAAAGTTTCAATAATAAAAAAAGCTGTGGTACGCTTTTTTGGTGGCCATGTCTCTGATATTGAAACCACTGTGGTTATTTTTGTAAATAATATTTTTTCTTGGGGATCTAGTTTATCAATGATCCTGATTTTTGACGTCTTAATTATAGAAGGTCTACTATACATCTAAAGTGACAACTGCAGATCACATGACCTGACTTATGAACACGTGAATGTAGATCTAGTAACTCTTCTTCTAGCTGTCAGATAAGGCTCTTACTATGAGAATTAACGATAAGGATGGTTTGAGGAAATACTGTGAAAGTGTTTCATGAATATATTTATCTGCATAATATAACATTTATATTATTAAATAACTATATATAAAATTACAATATTTTTAAAGTCAAAGTTGTATGTGATATATAACTCATATATAGATTAAATGTTCATACCTTTACAGGCGTAATGGTATAAATTTATATTAAACAGGGTCCATGTGTATGTTTTCAGAAGTTTAAATGAGAAAGTTAGTTAATGGTATGACCAAGAGAAGGAAGCTATTTCAGGAAATTAAAATTGAATATTTAATGAGCCGGCGAGTGCAATCTACATCTGTACTTTAACTTTTAATAAAAAAAAAAAAAAAA
>CABEEJ010000756.1:141573-167864 GCA_901482245.1 Timema douglasi
AAAAAAAAAAAAAAGCAAAGCATTTAAGATCTCCAGATATATAGATATAGATGTCGAATCATCTGTCATCATAAATAATATCCACCCATTTCATCTTATATTTACTACCACCATTTCTGATAAGTTATGCTAGCTGTTCGAACTATAATACTTATGATAATTACTCTAATGGGGTAGGGATGAGGAAGGAAGCATCATAGAGGTAATTTACCCGCATTTGCGTGGGAAGATAACTACTAAAGAAAAAAAAAACATTTTCAGTAGACCACACCGGGATTCTAAGCCCGATTTGCCTGTCATTATCAAGCTGAAGCGCGTTATATGTATTTAGTTACTGTAGTAGGTTAGGTATGTGAAAAGTATGAGTGAGATTATATGTAAATGCATTGCCGTGGAGTGAACCAATTTATAAATAATAAATAAACCCAGACAAGACTCGTGTCCTGACCTCTCGTCACCGGTAAACCAGACTAAATTATGATGTTATACTTAGTCAGCATGCCTACCAATGCGGGCAGCAATAATGTTAAACGTAATAATGTCTAAATAAATATTATTTTATGTTAAATTACTATCTTTATGTTAGATACAGTACCTGTATTTAAATAAACCCACTTCGGTGGCCACGTGGTCTAAGGTGCCACTCTCACAATAGTCTGGACTGCTGATGACGTGGTAACTAGATATGAATACCAATTGGGTGTACTGAGCATGTATTTTCCTTAACGGTTTACCATTATCCCTTCACTAAAGTGTGGGTACACTTCCTATAAATTCAACCCTACCCATTAATAAAATAGCGTTTATAGTACATATGCCTACGGTTGTAGATTCTGGTGACAAATAGAAGAAATATACTGCTAAACAATCTACACTTATACAAAACCTCAGCTATGATTTAGGTTTATTTTAGTTATAGCACAATAAGTTAGTAATTTTCGATCAAAGGGATAGGTAAAAAAGTATACAACTTAACATATACTCGTATGCAAAATATGTGATTAATATTAATATATTCCAGTATAATTTTCATAGGACAGCTTCATAAGTTAATAGTGGGAGGATCTCAACTTAGGCTCGTATACAAGAACGAGGCTGAGCGAAACAGAAGGTGGAGTGTAGCAGAAAGAGAGTCAATTTCCTATCTACTTTAGCTCGTATGCAAGAATAAGGTTGAGGTTGATTGGAGTAGTAAGTACGACGATTTACTATTGACCTTACTTCAGCTTATCTCATATTATACTCCAACACGTTGCTTAGTTAAAATGAAAAACTATCTCATTTTCAAATAATTTTTAAGCTAATTTGCAGAACTATGATACTAGGCTTGATAAAAATGGGTTTTAAATTTAACTTTCCTCTAATAAGTACAGTCATTTTTTTTAGAGGATCTCAACATAAAAATTTAATATATTTGAGAACTAGCAGCGATCTTTTCTTTATACCTTGAAATAAGAGGTTTCGTAGTTTTCTTTCCCTCTTTCTTATTTACATAACAAAGAGTGATGATAGGTGAATGTTGAAATGGCGTATAAGTTTAAACAGAATAGAACAGTATTTTCATAAAATGACAAAACCCTGCATTTTGAGTTATGTGGCCGATCAATACTTGAGACGTTCTCGCTAACATAGGCGGCTACCTTATGGCGATATTGACCCTTTTCATTTGGCGTGGAGATACAGAGTCAACAAACGGTTATCTTCAAGAATTTTTATAATTTTAACAGTGATCAAATATTGATAAAAATTAACATTTTTCAATGGAAAACTGCCGGCTTCATAAAATAAAATAAGAAAATTTAATCACTAATAAACATCGATACATGATCTTAGAAGAGATTTTGTAAATATTTTTATAAACATTTCACTCATTCTCGAGAAAACTGATATTTCCGAACGTATGATTTTTCCTCAAGACCTGTTCGGTAGCTAGCACCATCTACGGTTTCCAATATCCATATGTTCTTGTTGGCGCGGAAGGATACTTTGGTCAGTTGGGAAGCCACACCACGCCTTTCACCCTCCCGCCAACCATCCCAAAAAATAGATTTTAAACTTACGCTTGACAGGGTCAAGGGCCTTAAGCACGGTGCAAGATAATTTCTAACCATTGACTTCATAAAGTTCGATGTGACATGACACGTCTTAATGAAACGTCTGCCAAAATATTATTTACTTTAAAAATATATTATACCACATTGGAAAAAGTTGTACTTAATGTTTAGTACGAAACCTTAGCTCTGTAAGTATTGTGTCTGTCTATTCAGTTAAAGGTCAAGGATTCGATTCCAGGCATGGCCAAAAAAATCATTGGTGGAATGTGGGTTTGCCCTTTTATAATCATAAATTAACGGTTTGGGGTTGGTAGATGTGTCTGTCGTAGATTTAAGTTAGTTTATAAGTCGTGTGTTGATATAATCAGTCGGCTCAGAAAGTGCACGTTAAATAACTCAAATAATTAGGGAAAAAACCTTAATGGATGTTATTTTCGTGTTGGCGTGTCATAGATTTTCCATCACTGATCAATTCTCTGACATGACATGCCAACCCATCTTTACCCCAGTCTCCCCCCCCCCCCTTATTCAAGCGTTGAACCTACCTTCATTAGTGAAAGGTTGATCCAAAACTGAAGGAACTTATTGTTGATCTTCGCCTCTCTTCTAATCTAGGTACACAGTAACTCTCTGCCTCGGGCACCCTCACGTCTTGGGGGTAGGGGGGTAGGCAGGGGGAGGAGGAAGGAGGTCTAAAACACCCCAAAGTGCCAAACTTGGCACATCCTCTCAATGGGATAAACACTTCTGAAGGAGTAGTTTAACTAAAGGATGAACTCAGTGTATTCTAAAGAGGAAGATAAAGTGGTGGAGGTGGGAGGGGTTGCGTGGATATAAGGGGTTGTTGATTTAAAGTCAAAAGCCGCTAGATTTGACCTATTTTTTATCTATATAATTTTGTATAGTAGTAACATTTATACAGTCAAATTTTCATAGGAAATCTCTTTTAGAAATTATATACTTTTTTGTGGTCAACGTTGATCATATTTTAATAAATTTTTAAGGTTATTTTATAGGCATTGAGAAGATCTATAAAAAACTGTGGCTTGCGATAGCATTACCTGATGTACGAACACTTGAAAATAGAGATAGTATCTTTTATATACCTGTTTCGGTGGCCACATGATATAATATGTCACTCTGGTGTTAGGCTTGAATGCTGATGACAAGGAGATTGGGGTTTGAATCTCGGCCTGGACTCATAAGGGTGGTTTTTACCAAATTATTTTCCACTCTCTATCCACTAAAATGATGGTACACTTTCTCTTAATTGAATACTCCTCATACCTAGCTCATTGGCGTAATTAGGTTTGTTTGCACACTCAGTTTTATTGTTAGATAAGATTATCTTTTCAAAGATTTTTTTTAAAATTTATTGATTGCAATAATTTCCTTGGGATTGTCATTGTTTGGTAAAAATTGTACAGTACATAAAGGAACTTTATAAATGTTTTTCACCGAATGTTAAACTTTCTAATATAATAAGGTCTCGAAGAAGCTTACCCACTTACCCCTTTGAAGAATGGATCAAACAGGTATAAATAAATAAAATAGATTTGTTATTTGTAATCATTTGATGTGAAATCCGTAAATTATTCATTCGAATTTTAACTTTCGATTCAGTTTGACCAAATATTGCTTTGTTTCACTATACATTTTGTTTTTAACCTCGTCTAACGAGACATATGAGGGTATACGAATGCATACTAATTACACTAATATGTTAGGGATGAGTAAGGATGATTTTTCAGGATGTGTGGCAGGAGAGAGAGAGTAAAATATTTTTATTTAAAAAAACCCTTGAGTAAACCCGATCAGTATTCGAACCCCAATCTTTCCGCTATCATCAGTCGAGTGTATTACGATAGTAACAGCTTGGACCATTCAACCGTCAAAGTGGGTCTACCGTTCTTTATTGTTGACTTCATGATCTAATTTAATACTATATCACACCCTTCGGTGGCCGCATGGTCTAAGGCGTCACTTTCACAATACTTATACTGTCGATGACAAAGAGTTTGGAGTTCACATCCCGTTGGGTTATACTGAACGTGGTTTTATCAAAATTACATTTCACTCTCCCTCCACGCAAATGCACTTATTTTATTATTATTATTTAGCACCGCGTCTTACTACCCGTTTAGGTTATAGGCTTAAGTACTAATTGCGATAATATATTAGGAATTTGGAAGGTTTAATTTAGAGGAATTGAGCCCACATTTTCGTGGAGGGAGAGTGGAAAACCATTTAGGAAAACCACCCCTGTTGACCCGACCGAGATTAGACCCTTGATCTCCACATCCTCGGCAGTCAATCTCAACACAAAATGCAGATAGACTTCCTATGAATTCATCCTTACACATCCTTAAGCTAATAGCGCAATTAGTACATTGGCATACAGCCCGAATTGGTAGTAAGGTGTGATGCTGGAAAACATTATTCTTTCTTTAATATCTGTGTGGTCATAGTCCACCCTTTCCTCTTTACCTTAAATATTAAATAATCATAATATTGTTTTTTTGAACTGAAAAATTTTAAATTCTGTAAATTGAAAAATTACACCAGAACACGGGCATCAAACCAGAGATCTTTGGTTTAGTACGGCAATGATATTACCACTTAGATATCCAGGAGTCATTTCATGCTCACGGTAATTTTTAACTCATATTTTAAGGCAGAATCTATAATGGACGTGTGGAAATCGTCAGTTACATATAAGCTAGCAATTAAGATCAAGAGCTATTAGATAGCGCAGCCACCTTCGAATCGGTCAGGCTTTATGTTGCCAATACTACAATAACAATTGTATGAATGCACATATAATTATGGATTAAATACCAAAGCTATAATATTTGTTAATTACTATACAGCCACATCCAAATATCATATTCTGTAAATTTATGTGGCTATAACAGTAATTAACAAATATAATATCATGACTATTTAATCTATGATGAAAATTTGATTTTAAACTACCATTTAATCACCTCTTTTTAACAAGTTGTTTAGTTCCCCCCCTATAACCTCCCTCCCAAACAAACCCCGCCCATAAGTTGTTGAATTTCACATTTAAACTATAAAGATAGAACGAGTAGTGATATCGTCTTCAATCTCAAGTTAACGTCACTTAACCTGACAACGTCCGATTTGAAACCCTTACAACTTCAGCCCTGGCACCTGAAACCCTTAGCTGAGGATATTCTTTGAATTTCTCTTTTAAGGGCACTAGTGCATGGCAATATGATAGCGTTAACTTCCCTCCTGGTCGATGTTTGACAGGCAAGCTTCGAGGCAAACATTGTCAACACGGCTTATAATAGCTGACGTCACTACACAAACACAGATTAAATTTCAACGTGTCAGGCAAACGAATCATGCTGGTACATTTATTCAAAGTAATGCTATGCTGCTAGCATTATAATATACCCTTTTAATCTATAATATCTTATATATTTCACCGTGCAAATACTGAATTTGTTGTTATTTTGATTCCATGTGTTCTTCTATGAAAATAATTTTTTGGGGGAACGTTTGTATTTATTATTTACTTAAAAAAAACTTCAAATAACTCAACTCAACACTTAAACGTTGGTAGATGTGGTTTATTCTCTCTGCCCATTCTTTTCTTAGCAATTTGCTTAAATAAAATAAACTCAACTGTTAAAAATTATCGTTCAGGTTATTATTATTAGCACTACGTCTTACTACCCACTCGGGATATACGCACTTATGCTGATGTGTAATAGGGTGATTTTGAGATGAAATGGAGGACATACAGTTTAACACGGGATCCGAACCATAGTGGAGGCCTGGCATTCCACACGTTCATAACTTGTGATTAATACACGTTTTGTCAGAGGTGAAGGAAGGGTTTGGCAATAAGACAAGTCTATGCTGGGACCAAGGATTGAACCCCGTATCCTCAGCACAGAAGTCTGTCACCTTAACCCTAGACCACCAGGTCACCTTTTCAAGTAACATAAATATTTATATTTTATTAAAGATCAGACCGAGATTTAACTGTCTAATCAATATCGATTTTATTGAACTTAATCTTGAATGTCTTAAAACCTAAATTGTGTTTGTCAGTTGCATTTGTCCACATGTTTATTTGTTTGCATGTACTGCACTTCTCAAATCACAACGAAATGACCCCAATCTCTATGTATTAATCTTTCCTCATATCAGGATAGGACCCTAATTAATTTATTTTCTCATATCCTGGTTGTTCATTGGTGTAAAACAATTTTTAGTAAATATTTAACGATGTTTTATTAAATAATATTGTGTAATTTTGCTTAAGTAAGTTTATTTTGATTTTTCACTTATAAAAATTATTTCAAGAATGGGATATTTTTCATTTTATAAGTTTTTGTTCATTGATTCACAAAAAAAGTCATTTCTATTCACGCTAGAAATTATCTTTTTAAATGTTGAAGATAATATAGCTATTTCTTTAAAGACAATTTTCTTAAACTCAATTTTCGAAAATTAAGTGTTACTAATCGAATATAAAAAATCCAATATTTCGTCACTCTGGGATTTTTAAATAAAAATAATTACATAGTAAAATAGCGTAGATATTATTTTTAAAGAGTTATGTATCAATTATATTACTATACTAAAAATCAACCAAAGGGGTGCACAATTTTGGTTCCACTAAGTATTTTAAATATATTTTAAAATTTATTTAGAAGTATTTTAAGGAAGTAAATAATGCAAATAATGTTACAAAAATATAAAAATTTTGAATAACGAGACTTATTCTGATTTTATTAATATTTGTCTTATTTTAACTTTCACTAAGGTTCTGACTACTCTTCCGGGATATATCTTACGTATTTAAATTTATTCATTAATTTAGGATTAAGAAAGGTAAATTTGTATACGAAAGGTATCCCCCATTTGGGTAGAAGTAGAGTGGGATTACACTCAGAAATAAAACACTCTAACTACACTAGGTTTATATTTGAATCCTAAACACCCCGACAATGGAACATAAGAGCAGATAAGGGACCATCCTTAAACTACGTGAGGGTATTTTGGGGGACGGGGATTCAGTAGTTTCTTATGTATTCTCAAAAGGTGGTCAGAATACATCTTACGTAAGGTTTATTTTATCAATGTTTATGGTGAGACCATATATATATTTAAATTCTAAAAATTCATATCCCACGCTTTATATACAATCCTTATATCTAAAGGTGACCTGGCGGTCTAGGGGTAAGGTGCCGGGGTCCAGGGTTCAATCCTCGGTCGCGGCAAATATTTATCTGACTACCAAACCCTTCCTTCACCTCTGACAAGACATCTTGTGAATGTGGGGAATGCCAGGCCTCCACCGTGGTTCGGATTCCACGTTAAACTGTAGGTCCTCCATTTCATCTCACAATCACCCTACCATTACACATTAGCGTAAGTGCGTATAACCTGAACGGGTAGTAAGACGTGGTGCTAATAACCTTATATCTAAATATGATTGAACGATTAAAATAATCTAGTTTACTAAATTATAAAACTTACGTAAGCTAAGAGGGAGTGGAGATTGAAAATCACACAAACAAAAAAATTCTTACGTAATTTAAGGACGTTTTCTAATTCTATCATTTAGTCTCCGTGTCTACCAATGCTGGTATTTTAGTATTAATTCGAAAACATATTTCTTCTTTTTATATCAGTGGATTTTTGTCTAAAGTCATGCTTTTCAATTTACTACCCGTCAGGACTATCTATTATATAACGGGAAATATATATCTGTTTATATACGAAGCCTTAAAAAAAGAAATTGCCCCAATCTATCATTCAAGACACCACGGGAAACTTGTAACAATTTTACACTCTACATTCTAATCCGTGACGGAGTAAAAGATACTTGTCACTAGAAACGAGTTCACGGAAGTTATTCGTCGTCTACAGCTTCCGTCTTCCCTTATCACGCCTTCCTAGAGAAGGTTCTTGTCATTCACAACTCCGCGTCGTAGCTCACACAGCTCTGGATTCAAGGCTTTTGTTTGACGCCATTAGTTAATTGCAGAGAACGGGAAAAAGGTGAAGAAAGAGTGGATAATATTCTGCGTAAAGAGAAATTTCTCTGAATAACGTCTGACACCTTTCGTTCTAGATATCCGTCAGGGTAGGGGAGGTCTCTAAGAAAATACAAAGAGGTAAATTATGTATAAATTATATTGAGTTATTAAAAAAAATCGTATCGTATTTTACTAATCGCCTGGGCTATACTTATTTAACTATCCTCATTTCATTCATTTATTTGAGGTATTTAGCTTGGACTCTCTGAACCAGCTGATTATATCAGCACACGAAAAATTCTATGAGCGAGAGTGAAAGGGCCTAGCAATTTTGCGGGAAAAGATATTTTCACATACCTTCCAGGGTGATTTTACATGCCACGATCAACACGGGCCCAACGGTTTTATTTCCCCTCCGAAGGAAGTTGTGCTACGGATTTCTTATCACATTTGAACTCACGGACATTGGGTCCTGAGGCAATCACTTTACCGTTAAGACCACTGAGGCCAACTTTAGATATATTAAAGGTCCAAAAGATTAGTTATAATTTAGACGAATCCTACATCCATTTTTGTATAGGAATAGCAGCCAAGTATTTAGGAAAAATCACCCTAGGTACCACTAGCTAGGATTAAAAACCCCAATACAGTGTAAACGTCACAGGAAAACAAGTTTTGATGATACACCTTTATTCGTATAGTCAGTAGTGTAAGTCATTAACATTAATTTATTCCAAGCGTTTGACAAAACTATGTTTGTAATAATTTTATCGAAGTTAAAATCCCCCCCATAAAAAACGTATTTTATATTAAAATCCAATATCAACTTGTTAAGTTTTGTTAGATATTTATTTTATAATTAGCCTATTTTATCTTTCATAAATTGTCACTAACACAAAAACATTTCATGTGTCAAAATATACAGTATTTAGAAGAAAATACATACAAAAATTATCCTATTAATAACTTATTCGGGGCTAAAGAGTTTGAAAGACTCGTCAGATTATTTAAATTAATTAATGTATAATGATCAGCTTTATAATCCTATAAAATAATGTGGCTTATGCTGCTGTCAATGTAGTACACCGACATTATATTCTAGTTTGGATACAATCTTTATAATGAAGATATGAAGCAAATTATTGTATTACCTTTTCATTGTATTATTTAACAAACATGAACAAGGAAAATTATTTTAATATAGTAATTATCGTGTAACACGAGTATATTAATATGTGATTAATTTAAAATAAATAATTATGAAAATATTCTGTCAAGTTTAACAGGATTTTTTTTGCATTTGAAGAAGAAATTTGTAACCCTTTTCATAAAATAATTCTCTCCATCTTGTTATAGACTTTTCAATCCCAAAGATCCAATTAAAACAAGCAGGATCCTAAATAATTCAATCTGCCTGTATACTCTCACAATGTTTTCAGATTTACTAATACTTCATTATCATTCATTAGCCATGGAAAATTCAGTGAGGGCTCTCTATGAGATCATTAAACAAAATTCTACCACGATAATGGTACGTGTTATATTATTATTATTATTATTATTATTATTATTATTATTATTAGCACCGCATCTTACTACCCGTTCGGGTTATCCACACTTACGCTAATGTGTAATGGTAGGGTGATTGTGAGATGAAATGAAGGACCTACAGTTTAACGTGGAATCCGAACCACGGTGGAGGCCTGGCATTCCCCACATTCACAAGATGTCTTGTCAGAGGTGAAGGAAGGGTTTGGTAATCAGATAAATCTTTGCCGGGACCGAGGATCGAACCCCGGCCACCCGCATAGAAGTCTGACACCTTACCCCTAGACCGCCAGGTCACCGGTACGTGTTATAGATTGTTTAAAAATGAGAGTATAAAAATAATTTAAAAATCAAATTGAGTAAGCTTATTAAATATTATTAATAATACAAGTTTTAAGTAAAACATAATAATTATATATTAAAACTTATTTTTTGTTTTAAAACATAATAATTATATTTTAAAAGATAATTTATGTTTATAGCATTGAAAAATAATATATTTAGTGAATGATATTTGACCGCAGTGATCAAAGAACAATAGATTGGTCCATACCTTCAACATTTGTGTATCCTTAAGAGAAACATAATTTATATTTAGGTCTAGTTCAAGTCTAAATGGTATATTTTAAATGAAATATCACACACTCATCATCTCCATAATTTTCTTATTTGAAATCTACATATAACGTAAGATAATATCATATTAAATGACCCCGAGTCTTTGATTAAGAAAATGAATCGTTGTCATGATTAAAAATTAATATAAAACCTTGTAAACCAATGGTCGGCAACGAATTGATCTAGCGTTAATTTTTGATCGATCACGTAAGAAAATTAGAATGTCATTAAAAGTCGATCTTTAAGAGTTTTAAACTCATAAATATATAAAATATTTCATAATTGTTTAACTCCAAACAAAATAACTTTGATCTGTCATAATGTTATAAAATAAACTGAAATATAATCTTGCATTCAAATTGATAAGCCCGTTTCCGGTAGTAAAAATAACGAGAAAGTTACTAAACTGATTTTGACAAATGACCACTCATTTTAACGGTTAGGAATCTATGATGTCAAGAAGAAGAATAGTTTTTCACGAAAACCCGATTTTAACAGAGAATTTCCAGTTTTTCATTCTTTGTTTAGTCACCAAGGTGACCGTTATTTGCAACACGACTGTAAATCTCCGGATAAAAAATTTCTCTTTTGCTAAAATTAATAACAAAATTTTTATTTGTTGGTCCCTACACATTACAATTTTCTCTTTGGATGCTGCTCAGAACACATCTAAATTGAGATACCTAAACTGGGGAAATTTTTATTTTTTATTGGAATATTGTTATCGTTTACTAGCATTTAAATCAATAATATTGAACATCAGAATCTGTAAAATTAAAAGATTGAGTTGTTAAGATTGTGAAACATTGTCTACGTTTTATTTTGCGAAAGATAAAATTATGTTTGAATATATTTTGGTATGTATTAGCTAAAAAACAAAATTATCTTAAAATAATGTTTAAAAACAGCAATTTTAACTGTCCAAGCATAAGTTTTGGTGTTCATTTTTTTTCTTAATAATGGGTTTTGATGTTCATCTTATCCAACTAATGGGTTTTTATGTTCAACTAAGCAAGTAGTAACACAATAGAAAACTATATAAGATAATATATGTTTTAATTTTACTGCTTAATTTTGAGAATATAATATTTAAAAGTAATATATAATGTTTTGTGTACCACATTTATATTTTTACATTCTCTTTCTATCTGACTCTTTCACGCTCTTACACACTATCTTCCTCATACCCTCTTCCATCACACATACACATACTCTCACCCTCCACTCTCTCTCCCTCCCTCAAACGCTCTCTCTTTCTAAAACGCTCTTTCTCTCTCTTTAATGATCTCTCATAAACGCTCTCCTCAATCTCTTTCTCTGCCAAACTCACACTAGCTAAGACTTTCTTTCTCAGATCCTCTCTAAATCACTTTCCCTCTCTCAATATCACTCTCTCTCTCAATATCACTCTCTCTCTCTCTACCTATAACTCACTCTATCTAAAACTCTCTTCTTCTCAAACTCACTTACTCAATTTCTCTCTAACTCTCACTCAAACAATCTCTTAAGCTCTTTCTAACTCACTCACTCTATTTTTTTCTCTCAGCACATATTATATTTTTCTCTATATCTTTTTCTCTCGAATTCTTTCTCACAGGACCTAATATCTTTTCTGTCTTTAACACAATATTTTTCCCAACATTTTACACTCTCTCTCTCTCTCTCTCTCTCTCTCTCTCTCACACACACACACACACACACACACACACACACACACATTATTATGCATTCTTCCTCAAATAATATTTTTCTCTCTCTCACGGTCTCAAACATTTTCTCGGTCTCTCCCTTCACACACACTCTATAATGTAATCTTCTCTTAGTCTCTCACTTACAGTCTGGCCCTTTCTCTCACACATTCTCTACCCTCATACAAGGTTAAATATATATTTAAGTATATATATATATATATATAATATATAATATATATATTGAGCATTGTTGATTTTTCATCATTCCTCTTCTTTGTCTTTAAATATTCTCCTCTGCTCTTATAATTTGATAAGACCTTTTCATATATTTTAAATTAAGAGAAAATGGTTGAATAAATTTTGACGACTGTCCAATCATTTAAAAGGATAGTGGTCTCGGATGTCAGCAAAAATAGTAGAATAAAACCAAAACCTAAATTTCCTAGAGAAGCTTCCATCTTTTCCTTCTGTGTGTGCTGTGACTCAACTGTATAATCATTCTTTATTTACATCAACCTGGTGACCAATATTTGTTTATTTCTATACCGGTAAATAAAATATTTCTTTTTGGTTAAAATTAATACTTAGATTTTACTTAAGTGGCTTTTTGCAACGAATAGATAGAGAGCTTGGAGAGATGTCGTTTTAAAGTTTTCATAGTGGCGTGGAGGGGGAAAATATACGTTTTGACTTAAATTAAACACCGAAAGCTAAATATTTATATATAGTTGATAGTCTTTGACGAATAAAATTTTGACTAGAAAGTCAAGCGAGGAAAAATTATATATAACTTTTCCCAATAAAATGTTTAGAGTGCATTTTAGTTAAATAATCTGCAGAAATCACTGCAACAACCATCTAGTATAATAATATAAAACTTATATAGTTTTTTAAAGAAAGTTGTGGACATATGTATTAGAAGAATGTGGATTTTAAGGAACAAATAAAAGATGTTTAAAATAAAAAAATAGAGAAACGAAACGATGTATGATCTCAAAACTTATATTATTATTATTATTAGCACCGCGTCTTACTACCAGTTCGGGTTATACGCACTTACGCTAATGTGTAATGGTAGGGTGATTGTAGAGATGAAATGGAGGACCTACAGTTTAACGTGGAATCAGAACCACGGTGGAGGCGTGGCATTCCTCACATTCACAAGATGTCTTGTCAGAGGTGAAAGAAGGGTTTGGTAATCCGATAAATCTTTGCCGGGGACTTATAAGTCTATCAGTAGATTGGTGCTCAATAAGGTCTCAAAACCGCTGTAAGCGTATATAAATTAATTTTAGGTTTTTATTATTGAAAATATATATATATATATTTTAGGTATTTAACGTGCACTTTATAAACTGAATGATTACATCAGCACATGACTTATAAACTAACTTAAATCTAAAACAAACAGACACATCAACCGTCGATTAATCGCGTAAAAGTAGACACCCGAATTTCACTAATAATTGTAAATGTTTTGGTCATGCTGGGAATCGAACCCGTTACCCTTAGATCAGTAATCAGACACGCCACTGACCAAGTAAAGGTGTTGGACTAGGTTAGTTATCAAAGTAGCTTTATCATGTGGCTGATAAATGATGGCTTTCTAATGACTGCACACACCTCCCCACTCTTAACCCTATTGATAATTAAGTTTGGAGCCCATTCACTACTCAAACTTAACTAAACAAATACCTGCTTCAGTGGCCACATTGATTAAGGCATCAATCTTGTATTATTCTTGAGTGCCGATGATCGGTAGATAGGATTTCGAATCCCAGTCGGGTGTACTGATGGTGTATTTATTCCAGTATGATTTTCCACCCAAAACTTCCTCTAGATTTAAACCTTGCTCATCCTTAACCCAGTTTCGTAATTATCACGTGGGGGCAAAAACCGAATGGGTAGTAAGAGGTGGTGCTAAGAAATTAAACAAAATATAAATAATTGAAAGCTCTTATATAAATACGAGATAGAAGACTAAATACTGCTTTGTTTTAAGGTGGTAGCGCCAAGGAAATAATAACTTTAACTGAGGCTTGTATTATTTCTTGTGACTTCTTTTTGTTTCAACCAATTATCTTTCCAGAACTAGGTCACGGCCATTAAATTTTAATTAAGAAATTTTCTGGTTGGGAGGATTGGGGACGGGGTTGAAAAGAGGATGTGTGGGATGAGCCAACTTTGCTTGTTAAGAAGTTAGTTCGATCGCAAGTGACACCGTAAGAATCAGGTGAGTAAAGGAATAACCAAAGATTAACTTGCTACCATCCAAAAGAGTGCTTACCGTACTCTGTTTAAATAAATCTACGGAAGTAACGTCACTTTTTTGACTTGACTTATACTTAATTTAAGAATAAAATATAAATATATTCTTATGTTAAAATAAAACAATAATTAATTCCAATGCATAAAGACAACGTAATTTTATCTACGGGCAAAGAAGCTGTCTTAATATTTGAGTCACGAGAAGCTTTATTTCTAAGACCTGCTAATCACTTGTAATTTTCCTTACTTACACTACGTGTAGACTAGGTTTTTGATCCCATTAGGATTATAGCCAAAGTCTTTAGACTTCTAATAAACAAGGCCTTATGTTCATGATTACATTTGAGGCTATTTTCAATTTATAGTGTAACTGGAGAATAGAATATTAGTTTATCCAAGCCTCTTTGTCTACTAAATAAATATACTACTATATAAACACCAGGAGTTCTCGTTCCAGTCTAGATTAAATATGATAGTCATAAAATTTTATCTAGATTATGATCGACATCGGAATAAATATTTAGAAGAGCTAAGACTACATCAATAGTGGCCAATATGAACAAAAAAAAAGTTCCAAATTAGTTATCTTACATCCATCACACAAGAAATAAATATTTTTAAATACAAAAAAATTTTGCTATAGTATTTAAATACATACTTTTTTAAAGTTATATAGTGGCTACTTGTAATTTAAATATAATTTTAAGAATAAATGTTGTTTCCTTACGTTTGGGGCTACTTAGTTATATTCATACTCTTCTATATAATTTCAAAGATTTCTTCACTCCTATGGCTAAGTGATGATAAATTAGATATCTTTATAATTTATCTAACTAGATACCACAGTTATTTTCAAAAAGCATACATTATTTTAAAGAAAGATAAACTGATTTTTTTTAGGTAATACAAGTACTTAGTAATAATAATGAAAACTATTAAAATTAACATATTTATTTGAATTAATCAAATATAATGATATTTTGTTTCATGAATTATGGCTAATTTGTGTATAATACAAGTTTTTTCTAAATTTACCTGATATCTGTTTCATTCGCTAAGCTATGTCAAGTAAAGGTGGGTCTTCAAATTATAGTTCAACCAAAAATGTATTTTCTTGTCTGGTATTTTTTGATGATATAATTTTTAAATATATTAGAATTAGGTCACATTTGTAAAATTTTGAATTTATGGGAAATACTTGAAGATAATTTTACCAACCTTAAATTTTATATATTTTAATGTATTATTAAATGTTTAATAATAGTATCTGGTAATTTTGCTTCACATATAATAAATAATAAGTAATGGGTGGGTATAAAATTTGGGACAGTTATTTTTGTTTGTTTTATAAATAATGTCGTTCTATAATTAATTATTTACTTGGTCTATGGCCTTAGGAATTTGAAATTTAATTGTTGAACTCTTGTTATCTTGAGCTAGTTCCATCCAGACCATCTCATTACACCCTGTCTCTTTCAGGTTCATTCTAATGTTATCCTCTCATCCACGCTTAGTTCTTCTCAATGGTGTCTTCCAATTGGGTTTGCCAGTAAATATATCCTGAAATAGTTTCTAGATTCTTCCATTGTCGCTGTATGTTTGGTCCACCGTAATCTACGAGAATTGGTCATCCTAATAATATCTTGTGAAAGGTACAAGGTATTTAACTTCCTCCACTCCCCCATAGCCTCATCCCTTTTTGGGGCTAAATAACTTCCTAAGCACCTTATTTTCGAACACCATAAATTGATTCTCGTCATGTAAAGTAAAAGACAACGCTTCCTACTATGAGAGAACAACAGATACAATTATTGCTAGTATATTTTGAGTTTTACATTCCTTGAAAGCAGGCAAAATTTCAACAAATTACTTACCGAGTAATAGCATGCATTTCCCGACAGTATTATTTTCATAATTTCCAGGCTAGTATTGTTATTGTCAGTTAAATTTTCTCCTAAATATTTAAATTCATTACCCCTGTAAATTGATATATTATTCTTTATAATAGAGTATTATATCAAAATAAATGTATTTTTTTAAAACAGTTCTAACTAGAGGACTGTATTTGAAAAATTTATAATAAGTCCACATAGGAGAATTAACCTATGAATAAATGATTAATTTGTTTAGCACAAACTCAGGTAAACATCTAACTTAATATTAAGTTAGAACACCTTCCCCCCACATTTAATTTAAAATTAGAAGCTTAAATGTCCCCTTTATTGTACGAAATTCATCTTATTGTACGGGACCATATACAGTTAGGTCCTACTCCTTTATTATATTTATTAAATGCTTCCCTGTACTTTAAATATGCCCCTTGAATATTTAAATGGCTTAAGAAATCCTTTAGTCATAGCCTCAATCAAGTTAAAAAATTAACTACACACACCTTAAATCAAAGTAAAAACTGCATTAAATAATAAAGCCATTGAGACACAACAAGCTCTATTATATAACAAAGAGAAATCTCTCCAGACATTCAAAGTACACCTTATCCAATTTAACCTTGCAACGACATGAAAATAGATCTTCATCAATTCCCTGTGATTATCTTGTAATTATTAATGCTGACCCTAGGAACAGCTGGAAAGCTAGCAGCGGGGTAAATATTCTGCTAATTAATGGATGCATAATTCACTTTACTAATATGAATGACGACAAGAATAGTGTAGTGGACTTAAACCCAAAAACTTTAGTTTTGACTTTAAGCATTAATATTTCCCAACCATTTTTCCAGGTGATTTCTAATATATATTTCGTAGAATTAATTCACTCTATTTACTAAATAAGTAAGAATAATTTGTATGAAAAAATTAATATCTATTAGATGTCAGGAGGTGATTTTTTAAATATAAGTTGTAGCTATTTATATTTCTGGAATCTTTTGTGAATAAATTAAATGGACGTCAGTTAATATGATCACTGCCAAAGTGATAATAACGTGCATATTAATGATACGCTTTATTTTTTATGAGTATGAAATTTCAAATAAAATCTTTCTTAAATTAACATTCAATTGCGGCTAGTAAGTTATCTTGTTGGAATACAAATACAAACATTCTATTTTTATTAAAATAAAGACACTTTGAAAGAAAAAGCCCATAATTTGTAAGCCCACGTACAGAGCACCATTCCCCTTACAGAAACTTAAACGTTCGTGCATGATAAAATAATTGATTAAAAATATTTATGTTTGAAAAGTTTAGTAATTATTCTTCATTCATTCTGTTTTGAATAGTAAATAATATTTTTTATTTCACCAATCTGAGGCTTTTCAGAATGAAAAAACAAACAAAGAACTACTAACTTCATTTATAAATGATTCATCTGAACACCATAAGCTTAGTTTTCGCTAAAAGCATTGCACTGTTCAGATAGTTAGGTCTTACGGGGTCTTTAGAAACAACAGGCGTTCCTTGAGATGGTGTATAAAAGAAGGTCTTAACTCACAAACTGAATCAGCACAGAAGGAGAACTTTTAGAGAGAAGGAAATGGCGCGTTTTCCTTTCTGACAAGTCAGCGTTCACTTCACACGTTGCCTCCTCCTCCCCCAACCCCTACATCCGCCACTCCCACACTTACCCATCGTTTCATTCACCACGATCTTCCCAAACCACTGCTCTCAATTTCCACCTTCTTTCTAAGCCTCATTGCCTCAATCCTCATACTCACACTTTTGCTCGCCGTCTGTTCATGGAAATTTCTTCTCCGACCTTCTGTAGACCCCGAGATGATCACCGACCAAAGACTCGACGAGTCTTGTTCAGATCATGAAAGTCTAAAGAAGTGGATTCGTTGGAACCATCAATCATTGCTGACATACGGACATGCAATATGCAACAGTCGACTATCAACCTTCTAGTGGTTTTTTGCTTTCTTTCAGCCTAACGGAGAGAGAAGTATTGTGATCGTTAAATTAAAAAAAAAAAAATAGGCTTTATAATTGTCAACGTTTCATGACCCCTTGAAACAGAAAATTTTGTATTTATGATGCCATATATCTGTCTGTATCTCCGACTAGAGCCGAAAGCTTGGTATCTATGATTTCAATAAGGTCTCACCGAAGTACTTTTGTAATTTTTATATCTAACCCTAAAATGAATAGTGGTTTACTGAAGGGCTAGAAGAGAAAAATTCGATTTTCTTTAAATCCACTATCAAGATTTTGATCAGATTTTGTATCTTTACTTTATTAAAGATTTCAAACAAAATGTAAATTCCCGTTTTTCTATTAAAATGAATTTAAGTGTACATTACACAGGCAAAAATTTTCAATTTTGATCATATTTCCACAATTATTTGAAATAAGAAATATATTGTCAATGTAAAGTTATAGTCTTATTAAAATTTATATATATATATATATATATATATTTTTATAAAACCAAAAATCTATGAGTTTATGGATCATGATGATAACATATATTGATTATACTCTTTGGGTGGTAGAGATTTTCCTATTTTTTTCATTTTTTTTGTAACAGAAGAATTTTAATTCTGTGGATTTATATTTTTATTTAGTTTTAATTTATTCTTAAGTGTCTATTTATTTTGATGCGTCTAGCACGTCTTGCGGACAGATGTCATAATACATTTAATTAATTATCGCTATATTAATTTTTAAACTTATTGTTTTCAACGGACATTGCCTTGCGTCGAAGGAAACACCAGATAATAATAAAAATATTTTTATCAGAACAAGAAATATATTTATCGATCGGGTTTTTGTTCATATTTTCCGTTCACATTTTAAAACAATACTGATCAGGTGTAATTTTATTTTTAACGTTTTCTACGATATTCTACGAGAATCATAAAGGCTGCGCTACTCGAGGAAGAAATAAATAAACTGTAGCAGCGGAGGAAGGCGGGGGAATGTGACGACACAGATACTTAATCCAATCTCGTACATTTTAATTTTAAAAGGACCACGAGAAAAAAAAATATTAGTTGAGTTTATTTACAAACAATTACCATATGTAAAACTGTCAGATATCAGATTCTGCATCCATTTAGTTAAAGTTTCAAATTGTTAAAAGCTTCTTAATTATTATTTATTTCCCTCCAGATATTTCTTGTTTATACCTTAATTTCACATATTTATAGACATATATTACAAGTTTAGAACTTAAATCCGTGAGATTTTTAGGGCCTCTACAATAAATACCGAGAGGCGGGAATTGTAAGAAAGAAGCGGGACTGGCGTCTTGGAGATAAAGAGATGACACACATTATTTTCAGTTTAACAAAAACTTAGATTTTAACAGTTATTTCTTAAAATGATATATCAAGTGTTCATAAAAATTTGTATCATATACGTGACGACAACTTTAGACCACTGGTAGACCTTTGCAATTACGATTCTTGGACTTTCAGTGAGTTTTGGACCAACCCACAGTTTCAACGACGACCTCCCGGAACATCTTTTAAGGTGATAAAAACAATTTTTGTTATTAAGTTTTAATATCTGCACAGCTTCAACCTAACTAAGCGACGCTATATTCTTATGAACCTTTTCCACGACAGTCTCAAGACTTCGTATTATTTTCTTCTAAAGTAATAATAATATTTTGTTTTTCTCAAGCTACAATTATTTTAACAATGACTCTGTAAAGAATCTTTTGGCCAGAGTAATTCCTTTGACACGAATGCAATGTATTATGTCCTTTTATTCATTTATTATAACTAGTAACCTCATAAACGACATCTATTAATTATAGTGTCTCAAGAAATTATAATAATTCTATTATTATTTCAATAAATATCCACAAAGATTGGACTTATGATTTTTTTATACTATTATTATTATTATTATCACCGCGTCTTACTACCCGTTCGGGTTATACGCACTTACGCTGACGTGTAATGGTAGGGTGATTGTGAGATGAAATGGAGGACCTACAGTTTAACGTGGAATCCGAACCACGGTGGAGGCCTGGCATTCACCCACATTCACAATATGTCTTGTCAGAGGTGAAGGAAGCGTTTGGTAATCAGATAAATATGTGCCGGGACCGAAGATTGAACCCCGGCCACCAGCACAGAAGTCTGATACCTTACCCCTAGACCACCAGGTCACCTATTTTTTTTATACTAATACATCAACTTACTCAACTGTTATTTGAATTATGAATTTTATTTTATCTTTATAACTTATTAGAAATCTGTTAAACAGGGTAAAATTTTAGATTTGACCATTATTTATAAAAGTAAAATTAAAATTATTAATTTTTTTCAAAGTCAAATCTGTTGCTAGGTATTTTATTTATCCTATTATCACTATCATTCAATGTAATCCACCTTGTTACTATTGTTATAAGAAACATATTTAGTGATGTCTCACCTGCAAGCAGTTCCCAGGGATGCTGACCTTGGAGGCCGGTATTGTTGTACGCAAGGTGAGTCCATTGTTGACTCAGTACAATAAAGGTATATTTTTTCACCAACATGACCCTGAGGTCCTGAGAGAGTTTCCTGTTCGATTTTTTGCATTATTATTATTATTATTATTATTATTATTATTTTAAGTTTTACCCCGAGATGGTAATTTTTGTTGTTGTTAAATGTAAATGTTAGTTTTGAACCCAGAATATTGTATTAATTTTAAATCTCCGCTAGCCCACCATACTTTTATCATCTATTTTAGGTACTATTTTTTTAATGATGTCACTGTATTTAAAGTTCATAAATATATAGATGCCCCTTTTAACATTTCCCCTTCTTTCCTATAAAATATATTACACTCATTATTATTATACATATAGTAATGTTTTTTATTTTTTATTTACACAGTGCACATTATTTAATTTATGCTTTTAGGTGTAATAGTTCTGCAATAATATATATTATCTAGTTTCAAAAATCTTTACATATATAGTTCAAGATAAAATAAAGATACATTCAGTGCGGTCCATCGTAACATTTATTTTATTAAGCTCTAAGGCTTTTTTACTAAATTGGGTTATTGGCAGTCAATTTGATTTATAAAATAAATTTAAAACGCTAGTATATTTCCATTATGTGTCAGTAAGGCCGTACCTATAAAAGTATTTTAATGATCAAAATCGAATATTGTATACATTTTTCTCAAATTAATTTTATGGGAAATTGAAAAATTATATTTTAATTGTAATACTAAACAATACCGAGATATCAATTTTAATCAAAATCGTTATAATAGATTTTGAGAAAATCGATTTAATTTCAGTTTTACCTTCAGAAAACTACCCTTAGTTAAAGGTTTAGATATAATTTCAAATATTCATAAGGGGAATCTAATTAAAACCCTATATATCAAATTTGAGCATGATTGGTTAAGTATTGTCGGCTGTAAGTTGAAATATAGATATACAGACAGACAAATAGATGGCAGTGTGAAAAAAACTCTTTATGATTTCAGAGGGTCAGGAAACGTCAACGTTTTTCAAAATCTTGAGTTCATGTTTTTGTGTGAATAATCACAATACTTCTCTCTCCAAGGGATCGAGAGACAGTTGATATGAACACCCACCATTTTATGCTAAAATATCAGATTTTATCTACGCTTACGTTATAGATATAATTTATTCACTAGTCATTATTTAAAATACTGTTTAGTAACAATTCAAAAAACGATAATTTAATGAGACATCTCAAATCTATTCACTATACACCGAACATAGAAGGTTTTTTCTTCCTTAGAAAGGATGCAAAGCTTACTGTGGGTGTCAAAGTAGAAGTGAAGGATATTTTTACTTGGACATTTAGAAGCGTTACACGCACCTACCCACAAGCGGAATTTGGAGGGAGCAAGGAAAGCATTTTCCCCCACCCAATATATATATATAATGTCGACAAGCATTATTTACTTTTGTCTCTAACAATTTCTTGTGGAACAATCAGGTTCATCTGTTATAAATGATGTACGAAATAATATTATTTCAATAAAGTAGGCAAAGTAATCTTAGTGATAACTAATCATAATAGTATGTAATTGGGTTAAAACAACAATTATTGTATTTTACGTTGAGGTCATTCTCAATAGGAATCTTTGGAAATGGGTCCAAAGGTCGCTTGCCATCTCCAACAGCCAATTGCAATAACCCTCTGTTGATGTCTTGCAATCAATACATTTTTGTCTAGATATATAAAACGAAGTGTTTGTCTGTCTGTAGAGTAACTATAATTTTTGTGAATGTATGTGTGATACTAATCTTTCACAATTTTACAAGTACCGGGGCAAGTAATGATTCATTGACAGGGGTATTTCCAGATTCACAATATTATCCTTTGAGGTGATGCTATCAAGGCATTTGAAGTTGGGAACTGATTCCAATCTGATCTTCTTCAAAAGGATGTTTGAACTTAAAATTTTCTGTTGACAGCTATTTCCACTATCTTGGTTTTAGTAGTATGGAATACCCCTAGACTTCCAGTACGAGTCCATTCCTGGTTAAATATTTGCCCTCCCCAGACAAATTGTTAAAATTCTGCCTATTCTCATTTACTTGTTTTTATTGTATGGTATATATCACAGACTAGGCTATAAAATGTTTTACCATACCATTAATTGATATCATAGATTTCAAGAATATTACAGAGTATTTTTAGCCTCACATTAATCGTTTCTGACTTGACTTTTATTATAACACATGGCTCCACATATTCCTGCTACTAGCCAGTGATTTACATTCTTAGCCCGCGGATATTTCTAAGTCTCATTGCGTGCGGCAAGGAGGGTACGAATTAAGATTAGCGAGTTTGCATGTTTCCGGTCACAAGATGGGTGGGTGGGCGTCATCACTGCAGTGCTCCCATTAGGATCGTGGTTCAATCTTTTCTCTTTCTAATATTTAATTTTTCCGTATCGGTGGGCATGCAGACTCAAGATAATCTAGCCTTGGTTTGCAGGTGATGGGTGTGTCGGGGTTAGAGCCCCGGCTAGGTGCACTAAGAAAGGTTTTTTCCCCTTAGACTCGTTCCCACTAAAATGATAGTTAATTCCTTTAAATTATTACCTATCCATCGGTAACCCTTTAAATTAATTAAAATACTTATAACCCTGGGACTGTATTCACTAACGAGTGCAATTCTGCTCCGGCGAAGGTCTAGAAATAGCACAAATTTGCACCCAAGATACTCCCAAAGATACTCCCAAAGATACTCTGTATTCACTAAACAAGGCGCAAACTGGCGGAAAGATTATGGTGACGTCACCATAAACGTAACCAATTGCGCTCTTTTCGACCAATCCTTACGAAAAATTTACTTTAAAATTCAAGTCTACTTTATTCTAAATCTCTAATGAGAATGACTGCTAATACAAAGATTTTTAAACATTTTGTTTATAAACTAGCGATAAAATTAGAAGCGGTCTCTTTCTTTGCTTTCTCTGCTTTACAAAAACAATGTTAGTACATTATTTTGTATTTATTTATATTATTAGTTTAAATCTTAATCTCCATTAATAAAACATATATAAGCACTTTTAAACTTATTTTAAAGCTTTGCTAACCACTATATTTAGTGACGAGATGTCTTTGGAGCTAGAAGAATACAAACCTCTTTGGATCTAGACAAATATTACACAGTTGGTGGTTTTGTTTTGTAATAATGCAAGACATACTTTTATCTATGATGCAAGAAATGTCATTGCTTTGTTAGAATGTAGAATTTCAACAATAAGGGTAATTGCTTTTTTACCATTATCTAAATTGAAAAAAATTATGTGCTTTACAGACGATTTTAATCTATTTATTATTATTATTTGGAGTACAGTTAACGAATTATTGTATTCTAAGCCATAATGATAATTTGCCACCATTTAAATTTATTGAAATGACAATCATAATTTAATATTTGCGCCTACTCTTGAGTGGTGGCAAATAAAAGGCGCAACTATGCTCTCAAATTGCGCCTGCTTCTTTTAGTGAATATATATTTGGGCATATCTTTCAAATTTTCACCGGCGTAAATATTTGGGTTCAGGTCCACTCATACGTAATAGTATGCAATGGAGTAATGATAAAATCAGAGATAAATTTACTAATAAAGTATTGAAATAGTGAACATTTTTGACCTCAAGATTATGATGGATATTGAAATTATATCTGGTCCCAAATTCTAAAAGTTTTTTTTAAATAAAAATATCTATCCCTCCTCTTGTTTACTTTTTGGAAGTGTATATCTGTATCGGACGCTACAAAACGAAACTCTTTGATAGATTTAATCCAAAATTGATCTCTATAAGTTGTATGACTATACCTTTAGGAAAAATTGTGTTGTTACATCAAGCTCCAAAACAAAGTATTTACTAATAACAGATTTAAAAAAAATTGAAATCTTTAGCAAATGGATTTGACGTTTTTGCATAGAATTAATATTCGGATAGTGGTTTACATACTAAATTACACGGCTTATTTTATTTTGGGGAGAATAAACTGTTCTAGTAGCTTGCTTATGACTGATATTTAATAATTTGAGATTGTTATAAAATGGTTGTCACGATTTTTATCAAAATGTACGTAGGACCCTATAATTGATAAGAGCTTTACAAATTAAATAATAATGTTTACTTATTTTTGTAGAAAATATCAATAAAAATATTTTGGAAAATAGTTTTATCAAATATTACACAGTATATGAGAAAGTTTGTATATTTAGATCGTATTTAACTTCTCTCGACCCCTCAAAGAGAGAAGTATTATTATCTTTAAAAATAAATCGAACTCGAGATTTTGATAAATATTGACGTTTCATGACCCTGTCTCTCTGTATTTTTCTCGGCCTAGACCCTATAATCCTTTTACCGATTGGGCTATAACTTGTTATCTAGACATTTCATAAGATTTCTTCGGGGAGTTTTTGGATTTAGATGTATCTCTAAAATTAAGACTAGTCTACTGACTAGCATAAAGAGAGAAAATCAATTTTATATAAATTATCTTAAATATAATTTAAATTAAATTATGAATCCAGCCACTGTTTGTTAGAACAAACAAAATGGAGATTCTTATTTTCCCAAGAAAAGGAATTCTAGAAGACTTAACTCAAGCGAAAATTTCCTTTTTTTTAATCCTATCATGTAACTTTTCACGGTAAAGAGATAGTACTATTAAATATAAAGTTATTTTATTTGAAATGCACTTTTATAAAACCGATATATTTATGAACTTTTAAGCAATTATATATATTTTTATTCATTTTTTGGAAATATATAATTGATTTTCACGTACTTTGATGGACACAGATATTCCCTTTTACCTAATGTTTCTGTAATAGTGTATGTTATTTCATTTATGCTCTTTGGTGGAGTATTTCTGCAACAATATATAACATTTAGTTTCACTAATCGTATGAATTTTTAGTCAATTTTTTTATTTTAAAATACAAGATAGAGAAAGTATGTGAGGTGCACTGTACCATTTATTTTTATAGCGTGGTTTTGCCAGAGTCCACGCTGTAAAAGGTTTTTCGTCACGAAAGTATTAGAATGCATACTCTACTACGAGTGTATTTATATTTATTTATACAATTTCTATTCAAGTGTCAATATGGTCTACCCATTACAAATATCCAAGAAGTGATGTTATTATTATGTGTTGAAAATTAAACTAAACATATCTACTAAAGGAATATTTTATTTTGGTCAAAATAGTTTTTTCTCTAAAAACTTTTTTCCTTCTAACTCACCTTAATATCACCATCTACTTATATGGGAATTTATTCATGATGTTCATCTTCTTAGGGTTCGTCCACACTGACAAGGATATATATATATATATATAAAGAGGAAAGTTTTGATTTTTTGTGTGTAATGGATAAACTTAAAAACTACTGGACTGATTTTAAAAATTCTTTCATATATATATAAAGAGGATAGTTTTGATTTTTTGTTTGTAATGGATAAACTTAAAAACTACTGGACCGATTTTAAAAATTCTTTCACCAATATAAAGCTACATTATCAGCGAGTAACATAGGCTATATTTTATTTTGAAAATTAAATTTATTCTTCATAAAAATGTCGATAGTCACTCATATTTTATGGTAGAGTCTATGATGAGTCTTCAATATGTGTGTTGAAAATAATAATGCGGGGGTG
>CABEEJ010000756.1:167948-182070 GCA_901482245.1 Timema douglasi
TGTATATATATATATATATATACTAGACCTATATATATAAATATATATATAAGTATGGTTTATGATCTTACAAATTAAATTAGGCCGTTAGTAGCAAGTGTGCTAAACCTATCGATAATAATAAAAATGTTAAAATGAAAAGTTTTCCTAGCACTCAATGAACCAACAAACAATAATATTGCCTAACGCCTGTAAACTAGACAGTACCGGGTCAAGCGGTTCATGCGCGCGCTCAGTCGCTCGCTCCAGTCTGGCCACTTCTCATTACAACCAATGTGTTCTATTTTATATTTTAGTCACTCGCCTAGTCTGGCCGTCCCTATGGGTGTGTCAGATTTTGATATTAAAACCCATCAATACAATCCTTAACTATTTAATATGTTCTGTTGCAACATTATTAAAATTACTTTATTATTTTTAAGGAGGGAGTTATACGTATGTTTATAACAATTTACCTTAATATTAGAGAAATTATATTTCTCGTGAAACTTCGTAAAAAAATTACATATTTTCACTAATTCATGTATTTTTTAACTATAAAACTTAGATAGTGTTAGAGTTTTAATAATTCATTTTGGCATGAGTTGTATATTTAAGTTATAACCTACCTCTTAAATAACTCAAGACTTACGGAAGTCTCCAACATCTCTCGGCGCGGCCGCCTCAATCAGCGAGAAAGTATCAATCGCTGTCACGCCACAAGGCTTAAAATACAATGTTTAGTGTTTTTTTTCTGGAACTACGTCTCAATTCTGTTAAAGGTTTTACTCCCCCTTTACACCCTCAACAACAACTAGCTTTTGTCATGTCAGTAAGAAAGAAAGGTAATAAAACTAATATATGTCTTATTTCAAGGTAAAGTGGAAAGCTCGTTGAAAGTTCTCAAATAACTTAACACTTTATATTGTGATCCTATCAAAAAATTACTGAGTTTGTTAGAGGAAGGCTAAATCTAAAGTCCTTTTTTCATCAAGAGTAGTATCACAGCTCCAAAAAATATGATTAAAATGTCGTTTAATATAAGATAATGGCACACTTTTTTTATTAATTAAACTCATATTATAGGGTTGTTAGGGAGAAAGAGCTCTGTTTGTATCCTTCGAATTTATTTTTCCGTGAACCATATTTTGAGATAACGTATCAGAGTGTTAGTTATTGCTTTAGAGCCGAACGAATGCGTGCCAATTTCTCACTTACTTACAGAGACGGCCCACTTAAGAGGAAAATAATAATCTCTTACACATATGATTACGAACAAATCACAGTCTGCCACATTTTGATCAGATATACCAACTAGAGGAAAAATTAAATAGTTTTATGGATATGTGAAGATAAATTACCCTATTAATATGTTTAGAAACTCTAATCTAAACCTTTCAGAAATTCAGTCCTCTCAAACTCAAACTCTAATCCAAACCATTCAGAAATTCAGTCCTATCATACTCAATTTTTATGCTGTCATATGTATGACGTTGAAGTTTGGGCCATGTTTAATATTTGTAGTATTCCTCATATCCTATTCCACATCGATCTATCATTGAAACAAGAGCCTGCAGAATCAATCTCCCCGCACTTCTCAACCCCCAACCATCCCTGTGTCTACACAACAGAAAACATTTTGTTTCATTTGTGATAGAGAGTAGACTGTAGCTTTGATTAGACAAATATGTATTCAAAAAATATCTGAATTAGCTAATACAAACACAGCCCACATACACACATGTGCTCACACGATGTTCTGATTAGCATTTTTATAGTAACACTCGCTTTTCTCGCTGTGGGCTCCGCCGCCAAACCCTGAGTGATTGTAGATTAATGTAATTCCATAGTTGTTTTGAACACTGATTTATTTTTACAATTTTATGATTATAGCTGTCCCATAAGTGTGTCAGAAAATTAAAAAATGTGTGTAAAATCGGCAAAATTTACCGAAAATAAAAAAATATATCTGTAGTACAATCCGTTTTTTGATAGGTATTACCGTTTATGCACAAGAGGCCTCCAAAGAAAGGTCCGCACCTACTTTAAAATTGATCCACCATTTTGAATTTTTTTTTCGGGGGTTAAAAATTACTTTTTGTGAAATTGTTTGAATTTTCCCGTCGGTTACAGGCTAGAATCTATAAGTTTGCCAAATTTTAAGTTTTTATTTCATCTGGAAGTGGGTAAACATTAATGTCATTGAGTGATTGAGTGAGTAAGTCAGCCGTGTGGCTTTATAGTATAGTGACTCGTTTTCTTAATGTTAAAACAAATTTGAAAAAACAACGGATCGTAACCTAGCAATTCAGTCCACAAAACCATTATTACTTTTATTTTAGCTGGTAAACCATTAGGGAAAATTTGACTGGAGCTATGGTCCTTCACATTAATGTTTATATTACCTTATATTATTAAATTATTAAAAACTATAGATGTCACATGATCTAACGCGCTACTCTCGTGGTAGATTAGACTGCCGATGATGGGGGAGCTCGAGGTTTGAATGTCAGTCGGGTTTACTGAGGGTGATTTATCCCTAATATTTTCCCACCCCTCCACGTAAATGTGTATACACTTTATATAAATTTAACCTTAATAATCCTTAAAATTATTATCGTGATTAGTGCAGAAGTGCAAAACCCTGAGGGATTTTAAGACGCGGTGATAAAAAATATATATTAAAAACTATACTGTTAGTTAGTTCTGTGAATTAGTCTTAAAATTTCTCTTTGGATTTCAAGTGTAAACATATTTTATAATTTATTCTTGGATTTGAAGTCCAAAGTTTCCATTGGCGATCAAGATATATAGAAAACAAATTAATGCTTTATTTAATAGTACATTATATTCACAGAGAATAACCCTTAATTACGTGACTTAAAATGTCAACCTCGCAGTAAATGTGAGAATTAAAATGAATTTATCTGAATACGTCGTTCAGCATATTAAAAAAAACTACTACTTGTAATTAAAATTGGTACACGCTTTGACAATAGTCGTGGAAAAGAAAGAAGGAAAGACGAAATGCAAAACGATTGAGTTAAATAAAAGACGACATTTCGTTTAATCATTAGTTAACTCTGAAATATATCATAAACCCTGAAGAATTCTTGATGTTTTAGTGCTATATTTTTTATTTTTGTATCGGAGATACTTCACAATGTTAGAAAATTGAGTTTGAGAGGAGAAAAGAAATAGAAAAAGAAAGAAAAAAACTTTTTTTTGTAAAGGGATGGAAACAGAAGACTAGTGACATTTAAAATAATGAACTATGACAAGTTGAGTTGGATTTATTCATTGAAGAAGAACGTTTCTCTTCGATTTCTTTATAAAATACACTCGGATAGAGAATACAAAAAGGTTTTGAGTTCAGTGTTGTTTTAATTTGATAGCATAAAATTTTAGCAAGGGTTATGTGAATGACAGTAATATTCTCGCCATAATAATGTCTAAATTTATTTTAAATTTATTTATATTTGGTTTTTTAAATCTATTAAAATAAGTTATATATTTTTCTTTGACAACAAATAATTTTATTAATTTGTCTGACTTCTCGTTTCTTTTTTCTGAAGAATCGATAGATATGATGACATTTATTTTTCGGTTACATATTAAAAATTATTTAATAAAAAAAATACCCCCGAAAATATGAACCTAATCGTCCTGAATCAATAATATGTATCTATCTCCTTTAATTCTTTTTTTAACTAACAGACACATCTGAGAGCTTTGAGAGTCATTATATTTACAAACATGTGTTTCTACGTCACGTCATGTTATCTGCATCTGTAACGTTTGGTTAATATCAATACTCATAAAATAAAATTATTTATTTATTAAAATGTTATCATTATAGATAGCAACAAAAATCATGTATTTTTAAAAGATGATTTAATTCCCCACTTCTTTGTGAACACAATCTAAGCCTAAAGAATATCTATAAGTATAACAATACTATGAATTAAAACCTGCATCGGTGGCCATGTGGTCTAACGTGCAACTCTCTTAGTAGACTAGAACGCCGATAGCGGAGAGATCGAGGTTAGAATCTTGGTGTACTGGGGATGGTTATTTAAAATGGGTGACCTGGCGGTCTAGGGGTAAGGTGTCAGACTTCTATGCTGGCGGCCGGGGTTCAATCCTCGGTCCCGGCAAAGATTTATCTGATTACCAAATCCTTCCTTCACCTCTGACAAGACATCTTGTGAATGTGGGGAATGCCAGGCCTCCACCGTGGTTCGGATTCTACGTTAAACTGTAGGTCCTCCATTTCATCTCACAATCACCCTACCATTTCACATTAGCGTAAGTGCGTATAACCCGAACGGGTATTAAGACCCGGTGCTAATAATAATAATAATATTTAAAATGATTTTCCAATCTCACTCCATACAAATGCACGTAAACTTCCTAAAAATATATACTTCCTAATCACAAAAACCATCAGCGTAGTTAGTATGTATGAGTATAACTCAAACGGGTGTAAAACGTGGTGCTAAAAAAAATCAAAGAGAAATACACGAATCTGTATTTACACTATAATTTTCGATAAAACAAATATATTTAAACCTTTTTAGTCAGAAGGAAACTTGAAATTATTAAAACAAAATAGTATAGTTTATTAAAAAACCTTCAAGACACCACGCTCTTCGAGATTATAGCAATTTATTATGTATTTAAATTACAGCACATATATTATTATTATTATTAGTACCGCATCTTACTATCCGTTCGGGTTATACACATGCTAATGTGTAATGGTAGGGTGAATGTGAGATGAAATGGAGGACCTACAGTTTAACGTGGGATCCAAACCACGGTGGGGACCTGGTATTTCACACATTCACAAATCGTGATTAATAAACGTCTTGTCAGTGGTGAAGGAAGGGTTTGGTAATCAGATAAATTTGTGCCAGGACCGAGGATTGAATCCCGGACCATAGCACAAAAGTCCGACACCTTACCCCTAGAGCACCAGGTCACCTACATCTTATATAATTATAACGTTTATCAAGAGTTAAATTTAACAGTATTGTCTGGTCTGGTTTCTTGGTTCTAGGGAGGTCTGTGTTAATTATTATTATTATTATTGTTGTTATTGTTACTATCACCACGTCTTACTATCCGTTAGGGCTATACGAACATCTTGATGAAGGTCAATAAATAATATAACAAAACAATAAATGAGAAAATAAAATTCTTTCAAACTAGTATAGGATTTAAGAGATATAAACAGCCACTCTCTAAAATACAATTACTTGCCAGTAGCAATTTTTATTTTACATTATTATGTACAAACTCATTAATAAATAATTAAACCGTAGTGATACATGGTAAATAAAATATACAAGATGCATTTAACTTCACCTTTAAAATATAATTTTCTTTGCAATGATATTTACAATGCTGTTTAAAGCCACGTTTAGTTTAGTGACCTATTTATTTTAAGCCTCTAGTAATATGTAAATTTTTCCATTGATTCAAACTGAGATTTAATTTGTACTTATAAATTAATTAAACATAAATATAAGCAAGTAAGTAGCAGTGGCGTAGATAACAAACATGGGAAGTCAGTGCCTAATCTATTTTTGCTTCTGCAGCACCAGGAAAATATAGATTAGAGAAATATTCAAACATATAATTTAAATAGCTTGATGAGGAAAAATGTAAATTCAGTCAAATGTGCAGTAACTTCGTTGGCAAAATAAATATTACTGATATATTATATCATCACATTTAATATTGTTAATTTGAGGTTTTATTTGGTTTTTGATCATTTATATTTTTTCTATTGTGATTCACATCATATATCCATACAGATCGTATTTATTAAACGGTCTAATGTACTTAAGTTTTACAGATTAGTAGTAGTAGTTGAAAGGTTTTGTTGGTATGTAATGTATTGAATTAAGAAGTCCCAGCCACCCCCATTGTTTTATTTAATTTACTCCACTGCTACATGTGCTAAAAACTGTCTAATTATTAAATTAAAAATAGTTATGTCTCCTAATGAACCTCAAATTATTATTATAAACTGATACTGTTGGTTGGGTTGACAGTTAAAATAAACATTTAGATAATATTTAAATATATTATTTTGAAATGATTTATTAAAATTATTTGTTTAAATTAAAATGAATTAAATTGCTAGAATGTTTTTCACAAAAAGGAAGACTTGGGATCACAGCATTAAAATATATTTTAATTTACAATCTAAACCCTTAACACATATTTATTTACAGTGTCCTCATGCTATGCTATTTATAGTAAATTTATTCAATTAATTTGTTTATACATTCACAAGTTTAAGACAGAATAATTGTAAAAATAATAATAATAACATAAATATTTCTATTTTAACATTTTCTAAGTTTGATACTTTTACACAAAGCATTGTTAGTTGGGTTTATATTACATCAATAAATTATTTTATTTTCTACCTACATTAAAATTAATAAGAAAGTATCAAAATATTTTAAATATATTTGGAAGGATCTTTTCTTTCTATATATACTTTAATAAACAAAACATTAATTAATATAACAAACAAAGTTTCATTTAATTTAATATTTTGTCAAAGACAAAGGCGAATGCTTTCACTGACTGAAATATTTATTTGTAATCATTATTTTAATTAAGAACTAATAATTTTTATAGCTTGTTCCGTTAAAACATAGGTTTATCTGCTCACAACAGTCAATAAAGGATATAAATTTTTAATAAGGTAAGTTAATAAAATCATTTGTTATAAAACTTGTAAAATATAATTAGACAAATATACCTTATAAGAAAACAAAATAAACTATAGACACAATCAAAGTTTAGTTATGAATTAGTAATTTTAAACTTTCTGTTAGAATAAAGAGAATTATGATTACCAAACCCTTCCTTCCCCTCTGACAAGACATCATGTGAATGTGGGGAATGCCAGGCCTTCACCATGGTTCGAATTCCACATTAAACTGTAGGTCCTCCATTTCATCTCACAATCACCCTATCATTACACATTAGCGTAAGTGCGTATAATCCGAACGGGTGGTAAGACGCGGTGCTAATAATAATAAAAAATAGAATTAGCAATCATCTAACAGAATAATAAGCTACACCCACTTTGTAACCATATGGTCTAACTAGCTACTCTTGCAGTAGACTAGACCACCAATAACGAGGAGGTTGAGGTTTTAATCTCGGTTGAGTGTACTGAAAGTGGTTTTTCCAAAACGGGTTTACACGCTTCCTCCCCGCGAATCCTGGTACACTTCATATAAATATAATTATCTCAATCCCTATAACCATTAGTGTAACTAGTACATAAACGAACATCCAAACAGGTAGTAAACAGGGCACAATATTTAAAAAAAAGTGAGGATGTAGATTAATTTGATAAAGTAGGTCCAAATTAAATTTTAATATATAGATAAAAACATTTTTTTTTCAGAAAATGTAATTTAGTATTTGAAGATGGACCCCTATCTCCTTTTAAATGGTAAATGGCTCGGCTGCCAGATGAATAGACGATTTTTGGTGCAAATCACAATATCAGGAACTTAAAATATTATAGTGATCCTCACGAATAAAGAAAAGAAATATGTTTACGTATAACGTTTATTTCATGTAGGTTCTGTTATGTCAACATATATTCATGTATTAAAAAATATATACAGGAGGTACAACAGTAGATATACAGTATATAGGTTCTAATTAGTCTAAGACATTATGTTCATTCACATATTTAGAAGCATCAACTAATTACTAAGTTGTTAGAATTGTTTTCCCCAAATTTGAACATATTCCTTGAGTACACCTGTTAGACTGAAGAACACATTACTATCATATGAACTTGAACATATCAGTACTCTATACTTTAAGAATATTTTTGCACCCCTATGCATATTTATGTATATATCTATATACTTTGTAAAATGGGTCTAATGAGTATACTCATAGTTTTTTAGCACCAGATTTACTATCCGTTCGGGTTATACGCTTATGTACTATTTAAGATAATGGTTTTAGGGATTAGTAAGGTTATATAAAGAGGAGGTATACCTGCATTAGTGGGGAGGAGAGTGGAAAACCATTTTGGAAAAACCACGCTCAGTACACCCGGCCGTAATTTGAACCTTGATCTCCCCATCATTATCTTAACACCCGTTTGGATTGTACGTATTTACATTAAAAACGTTAGTGAGGTTAAGATGAGGAAAGAGGAATCCTAGAAGAAATGAATCCGCATTAGCATGGAGGTACGGGGAGAAACAATTTAGGAAAAAAATCCTACGTACAGCCGATGCCTGGATTCGAGCCCAAATCTCCACTAGACCGGTGATCTAGTCTACTGCAAGAGGAGCGCCTTATACCATGTAGCCACCGATGCATGTTATTATCACCATCATGATCAGGAACAGCTTTTAGCCACTGGCAGGTGATAGTCATATTAAATTCATTGCAATTTATATATGTGATTTTGTTTTGAAACTATTCTTTGTTATCTATAAAAAGTTTAAACTCCGCAACGGTGGGAAAGTGGAAAAATTCTACAAACTCGTCTAGTTTAGTTTTCCAGTAACGAGGGCTTCAAGCTTAAAATTCCAGCCAGGTATACCGAGGTTTTTTTTCCNCCCCCCACACACACACTCTAATAAATACAAATACATTTGCCTTAAATATGTATCTTCTTTATCTCTACTTAGCTAGATTAAATATTTGAAAAACCTGGACAGGCTACAACACACGTTGAATAACTTAAATATCGTATTGGCGGGTAATTATTATTTAAGTAATGTATTTTTCCGTGATTTAAAGAAATGAAACTCATCTTGGTGGCATAGTTGGCTAACGCACTAGTCATGTTGAGCTTGACTGCTGAGGACGGGGAGATCGAGGTTCGAATCTCGGTCGGGTAACTTTTTTTTCCTAAATAGTTTTACACTCTCCCTCTACGCAAATGCTGGTTCGCTTGTTCTAATTCAACCTTCCTAATTCCTAATCCATTAGCATGATTAGTACTTAAAGCGTATAAACCGAACGGGTAGTAATACGTGGTGCTAAACAATAATAAATATGAAAAGCAGCTTAAAATCAAAATTGGAAACCTGGAGCTGGAATAATATAATGATTCAAGTACCGGGGAAGTCTACTGACAAAGGATGCCTAATGCAACAAAGAAATTATGTCGATGATTGCCATGGCTAAGGAAGATTTCAACAAGAAGTGGTTACTGCTGATCAGCAAGATGAGTTTGGAACTAAGTAATAAAATGATGAAATGCTACATTTGGAACCTCCTTCCGGATGGAGCAGAAACTTGGACTATTTGGAAGATGGAAAAGAAATTCTTGGAGAGTTTTGAATTGTGACGCTTGAGAATACTTGAGAAGATCAGGTGGGGCAGCCAAGGTAACAACTGAAGGAATGCTAAGAATAATAGGGAGAAGAGACTCATTTTGTATTTTATACTTAGGTGCAAAGCAAACTGAACTAGACATATCCTTAGGAAGAACTGTCATCTGCACGAGGTCTTAGAATGAAAGGTCGATGGAAATAACAGCTTAACGAGGAGGAGGAGTCAAATATTGGATGAATTGAAGGAAATATGAAAATTTTGGGTGCTCAAGGGTGAAGCCGAGACCTAGCACGTTTGCGGTATAAGTTCACTAACAAAAGGAATGGACCTGTCGTGAGACAGAACACATAATAGTAATAATTATTACTATTATCTTTTACATGTGTATTTTTCCAAACAAATTACAAACCTCATTTCATTGACATATAATTAAAAAAATATACATAATATCTTGGGGAACATTTGTTTGCATTACCTTATTATAAAATTATATATTTTTTTGGTATTTTTTACTTTATTATTCAAATAGTAGTTTTCATATAAAGTAGTTTGTCTTTGAACATAATTTTGGCTAACCTTTTATTTAACTCAATATAAAATGTTATCAACAGAAATTAATTAGTACCAATTGACACAAAATCAAACCTCTCTTTATAAGAATAATTGATATAATTAATTTGTATTATGTTAACTTATACAAAACGCACACTATTTATTTACGGTTTTATTTTATTGGTAAAGTACTAATTTGCAAGGCTCATTAAATTTATTTCAAATATCAACAAATCTCAACAACACCAGAATTGTACATAACAACACTCACCCATGCACCTTCTATAAACCGATTTATAATTAACTATTATTTTACAGTTTATTTACATAAAACATACATTACAAAGTATTACCTATCAATATAATGATTACATGGACAGTGTATTCACAAAATTCTGATGGTATATCTTCAAATTTAATTAGTTTCTTGTTTTACTGAATATCATGTACTCATATGGTCAAAGTTGGATGCTTTTGTTTATCTTAGTATTATTATTTATAATAGAAATAATAATATTTATATTGAAGCTTTGAAAAATGTAGTTATTTTCATCTGAAGCAAATAATTAATATAACCTAGTTGCTCATGCATAGTATGATTTTACCTAACTGAATAATATAAGGTTCTTTAACTTTGATTTAAAACAAATATGTCTAAAGGCCTAAACTCTCCTGATCCAAGACAAGTCCAAATTAAATATAAAAATATTATATTATTTAATATATATATATATATATAATTTTCTTCAAATCTTGGTTCAATCAAGTTTTTAGAAATGTTCATTGTTCTAGTAAAATACATATCTTTTACAATTTCCCGGTTGATATTTAAAATAAATTTTGTATTTGTAATTTTGCAAAGTGTTTTTTTTTATCGCACATAACACTTTTAAACTAACATTAAATAAATAACGTCATATATCTGATGGTTATGTGTTTGGACTAATACTTCTGTGAACATTATTTTGTAATATATATATATATATTTATTTATTTATATATATTAATTATATATTTATATATAATATATAAATAAATATTATATATAATATATACATATATATATATACATATATTAGGCCGATATTGGATGGAGAGCATAGCTAGAATTTAAATTATTTTGTACAATTTAATGATTGATCTGTTAAAATTAAAATACGACCATGGTAAAGACGTAAGTGTACATACATATTATTTTATGAATGTTGATTATATTTTTATTGAAACATAATATATATTATTTGTTCTCATACCATCTCAAATTAAAACAGATTATCATAATAATTGTTATTAAAATAAAGTTTAAACTTGTAGATTAATTATTATGATTTATTCATGTTTTGCTAATATATATTTTGAAATTCATGATTTATTGCTACATTCATAAATGACTTATCATTGGTTTTTCTATTGAATATATATCAAATAAACGAATTAATAATAGTTTCTCTTGAAGTATGTCACACTTAAACACTTTATCCACAAGTTGAAGTTACATTTAAGTAATAAATTAATTATTATGCATAATGACCGGTTATTTTCCAAATTAACTTTTATTAGTCGCTAATGTGATTAAATACATACAAATGATTATTTTAATTGGTTATTTTACACAACAAAACCTGTTTCGTTGAAGTGATAAATTATAATATTCTCAAAAATAGTTTAGGTTAGTTTAGGCTAGGTTAGGTTGGGTCAGGTTATATTAGGTTAGGATAAATGAACATATTCCATATCAAGATAACAAAAAACGACCGCGCTCAATAAAATATTTGCCTCCATTGATACGAACAACAGATGTAACGTATAACTCAGACAGGTTCAAACGTGCAAAAACGTGGGATTTATCATTTTAACCAAAGAGTGCTGGTTATTATGCAAAATAACATGTTAATGTGAACAATTAGGCTACATTATGAATAATTTATCACATACACCAGAACTGATGGTTGCCATACATAAGATCTAGTGATTATATATATATATATAATAGCCCGATTTCTTGAATTAACATTAAAATTAACCATTTTTAATTTAACCAAAAGTAATTCATGAACACACTGTTTGTTAATAATGATACATCTATAACAGTAATTATTAGAGTATTTATCACAGTAATTACAACATTTCAACAGAAAACCAATATATATACATTTAATTTCATTATTTACAAAGTATTTGTTTATTCAAACAATAATAACACACAACCCGTAACTTAAAGGTTATACTAAGAAGTAAAATCATATTATTTGAATCTGAAACTAAAGTTTGAACTTTCTAGTTTTTACCAAATATTTATTTTTTATTCACGACAATATAATTCTATAATTTTAATAATACATACTCTTAATTTAAGAAATTTAATTCCAATGAATTATTTATAAAGAAATGCTAAATAAACAAATCAAAAGTGGACGAAATAAAAAGTAAAAATACGAATTTACGTGCGTGGCGTTTGGCTTGCTAATCAATTATATTTGCCCTTATATTTGTCAAGCTAAAGCACATGATTGAACAGATAACGTCCGATTAAATAATAAAATAATAAATGGAGTTGAGTTACCACTTTGTATAAATTTGTCAATGAATGCTTGGAACATACATTAATAACCTCTTAATACTATTGTAACACTCTTTGCTTATTTGCTATTATTCTCTTGTTTAGACCTAGTTATGTTGTTAAACGTAATCAATGAAGACACGTGAGCTCAATTTGTCAGAAAGTCGAATGATTCATGCTTGAGTAGAGCCACCATTTTGGATGTATCTCAATGATGACCAAGTTAGTCAGCAGTAGAGTTTCAAGTAAATTATCCTTGCCTGAAATATCTGTTTCTTGCTGATTGGTCAAAATGACATAACAATCAAAGGGGAGACGACGCCATTCAAGGTGCCAATTAACTACTCTCTCTCATATTCTCCGTCGAGTGAAATGAATGTGTTTTAGTACCGGGTGCGGCCAGGTCTATTTACAGTACATTTTGGACTTGTGATAATTGAAGTAGTTATTTATAATTATTATTATTATTATTTAGCACCACGTCTTACTACCCATTCGGGTTATACGCTTTAAGTGTTAATTACGCTTATGGATTAGGAATTGGGAAGGTTGAATTAGAGGAAGTGAACCTGCATTGACGTGGAGGGAGAGTGGAAAACCATTTAGGAAAAACCACCCCCAGTTCACCTGACCGAGATTCGAACCTCGATATCCACGTCCTCAGCAGTCGAGCTCAACACGACTAGTGCGTTAGACAACTACTTCACCGAGGCGGGTAACTAGTTATTAGTGTTCGAGTTAGACAGAAGATAGTCTATTACGCGGGCCTCTTATAAGGCCATGTTAGCTGACTACTGGAAAAACGGTTCTAACTTTTTCATATATTTAACTAGAAAAGATAACTAACATTATATTTACTATAGTACAACTGTAGACTATTAAGGTGGGAGTGTAGGATACGCGAGAAAATACGGTGTTTTTGCGGTTTTTATATCAAACTATCTTTTTGGTCAAAATAAATCAAATATTTCTTGATTAGAAACACAAGAGTTTAATTTTGTCCACATGGTGATCTTAAGATTTCTTGAATATCTGTCAAGGATGTCGTGAATGTTAATGACAACTTTTTCTGTTCATTTAAGAAGTTTCTCATATAATTCCGCTCTACTCATGACATATAATAAACAACTGTTTGAAACATGCCTCGGTGGCATAGTTGGCTAACGTGCTAGATTTATGTTGAGCTAGACAGCCGAGGAATAGGAGATCAAGATTCGAATCTCAGTCGGGTAGGCAGGGTGATTCCTAAATGTTTTTCCACTCTACCTCCACCGAAATGCGAGTTCAATTCTTCTAAATTCAACCTTCCCAATTCCTAGTTCATTAGCGTTATTAGTAGATAAGCGTATAACCCGAATGGGTAGTAAGACGCAATGCGATATAAATAAATTTTAAAAACGGTCGCCATCACCACGTGACGAAAACTAAACACTTTGTTTATACTGGAGAAATATTGTATTTATTTTGTCCAAAATATATTTTGATATAAAAACTGCAAAAACACTGACATTTTATTGCGTACCCTACACTTCCACCTTAACACCATTCCATAAGTTCTATCAAATGCACTTATTTATGTTTGGCACTTCCTAAGTGCTATCCTGACCAAGTAATATTAGTGACAGTAACAAGTGCTTTGGTTGTATAGTCCATGGCATCACTCTCATGTTAGACTGGCCTGCT
>CABEEJ010000756.1:182213-221328 GCA_901482245.1 Timema douglasi
ATTGAGGGTGGTTTTTAACAAATGGTTTCCCACTCTCCTTCCAAGAAAATGTAGGTAGATTACTTCTAAAATGCTTCCTTCCTCATACCTATCCCGTTGGAGTAATTATCATATATGCCTATAACCTGAACAGGTCGCAAGACGCGTTGATAGTAAAAAAAATGTGACACCATTTTAATATATTTTTATATCAGGTTTTATAATAAAAATAATTCTAATCCTATTTAAGGATATTTTTCCTTTTCTCACAAACCTTTAAATTATAACAATATGATAATTATATCATTTATAAATTATTGCCCAATCGTAAATTTTTAAAATAATTTTAAAATATTTGAAATTTAGAGTGTGTCGTTACTTAGGCTGATATAACTTTATTTAAAAAAAACTATATGGATAAACTAATTACTAATCTATCACACATTTTTTAAAATTACATGATTGGTTAGCCCATGTAATCCTATTATTAATCTATTGAAATATTATAAATAAGTTTCTTTTCTTTTCTTATAGTTGCAAAAAAAATGTTTTGTTAAGGTGTTAAAGAGCTCAAATAATGTTCCATTAAAATACATTTATTAAATAAATAAAAAATACTTCAAAGATTTATAAGCTCAATAGTTAATAAATGTGAGGTTCTTAAAAAGTGTTTAACTAGTGAAGATTAACTATTGAATTTAACGTTCGTGTATATTCTCACGTCAGTATTGACTTAAAAGACAAAATTAAAACTAAAACGCTATAGCGGATAAAATTTGACATTAATACTTACTGCTAGTTAGTAAATTTTAACCTTTACATTTAAGGCTATTGACGCTTTTCAATTAGCATGTAAACGCAGAGCCATGGTATCAATCAGTTATCTTCAAGAATTTTTATTATTTTGCAATTTACTATTTGAAAACGGGTTGTTCAAGAATAAAAGCATGTTGATTAAGTTATAATTTTATATACACACCTCCACTAATGATAATTTTAACAGTGATCAAATATTGACAAAATTGAAATTTTTAAATAGAAAACTGCCGGGTTCTTAACATAAAAATAAAAGAAAATGTAGCAATTAATAAACATCAATTCGTTATCATAGAAGGGGTGTTGAAAATATTAACATAAAAATTTCGCTCGCTCTTGAGATAACTGATATTTCCAAACGTATGAATTTTTTCGCAAGACCTGTCCGGTAGCCAGCGCCATCTACTGTTTCCATGATCCATCTGTTCTTGTTGGCACAGAAGGATACTTTGGTCAGTTGTGAAGCCACGCCACGCCTTTACCCTCCCGTGCATCATATCACAAAATAAGCTTTAGATTTGCACTCGACATGGCCAAGGGCCTTAAAGTACTTCTTTGATTAGAATTTTTTAATGAATTCAAATAAAAACACCCCTGTTTTATAAATTTTCTAAAAAAAATTACAAACAACTAATTTTAATTTTAGTTTTGATCTAAATACCTCCGTAACTTAATAAAATACTAGGTATGCACTTATTTTTGAAATAATATATAAATCTAAACGACCTGTTATCCTACCGGAATCCATAAAAAATAATTTTATTCCTATGAATATTGTGTTCAAAAATACCAATTTTAAGACATCATTATAATATTCAGATAAATAATAAAATAAGTGGTAGAGTTTTTCCGAGACATCAATGAAATAGGATAAGAATAAGACTATATAAGGAATAAAAATGGTTTTCCTTAATTCACTGTCAAGGGTTCGTTGATCCAAAATAATGGTTTTATACCGCGTCATACTTCTAATACTCCCCTTTTCCATTCTTACTTTTCCATCAGTTTATATCAACTACTATTTGATATAAACCCTAAAAATGGAAAAATTAAAGACTCAGAAGCTTTAAATTTTCAAAATAACAATACTATATTTCGTAAGGGTGAGATTCCGTTACACCAAATATCCTTTCTTTATCCCTGTACATTCCACCCTAGTTTAACCCTTTATTCATATCTCATGCAGTTCGTGTTGGGGGGTTAACTAAAGTGTTACTTTTACAAAGAACAGTGCAGAACAGGAAAGCCCCCTTCAAATTTATTCCTTAAGGATGACGTCTTTACTCTCTTTTTTATTTCGCATGCCTGTATAGTACTCGTACAATCTATTACACCAAAAAGATACTCAAGATAGACTCAGCGTGACCTAGAACACTAAACCACTGTTCTCTTTCGTGTATATATATATATGTGTGTGTGTACATATATATTGTGGGAAGAAATTCAGAGGAGGGTATAGCTAGGGTCCTGTCTTTAAAACCCAGAATGTAGATATTGCTTGAGGAAAACTCGCAGTAATTGGGAAGCCCCAGGCGTCATTTTCAAGTGTTTAGTTAACAACATGTCATAATTAATTAACACAAGTGAAATAGTAGTAATAATAATAATAATAGTAAATTTATGTATATAACAACAGCATTAAGGATCCAAGGATCCCTATTAAAATCATCTTTATCTTAGGTATTCTTTATTTATAGGTTTTTTTGTTTAACATATTGACATTTTAAGCGTATTACAGTTGGGTTATGTAAGCATGTTATGACCTGAGATAAAAAGGCTATTGTTAATCCCACATTAAATTAAGACCGCGCGTTCATTCTTGGGAATTGTAAACAAAGCGAAGCGTGGTTGTGTACTAACTTGGCCACGGCTGTTGTGGGGTTTCAATAGGGTTTTCTGTAAATGTTTTCTTAAGCTTAGCTAAACACAGCAAGTGATGGATGGCAAGAAGATTAAATGCTAATCTAAAATAACCTAGCCAAACCTAACCTAAGCGTACTCAACCTAATAAAAGGCAAGAATATTAGTGGAAACTAGTCCCAACTAAGCTATGAAGATAATACTCCTGGCCAGGGATTGTGGACAAAATATGACGGTAATCTTCCTAATCGGTGACCATGGCCTAATTAAGCTATGACTATAATTCTTCTTGTCAGTGACCGTGACCCAACTAAGCATGAACTTTTTGGATAAGAGATTTCCTGGCCCAACTGTTATAAATCGAAATGTTATTGTTTCTATTATTTTAGTAGCTTTGGCCCTCCCTCCTCTCAATTTTCATTCATGGTTTGGACGCCTATTATTTTATTTCCAAACCTTTGAACCTTTATGCTTTCGGGGGTGATATTTTTACCAATTTGATAAATATAAATTTTCTTCCCCACTGAGAGGTAGATATTCTAATAGTTAATTGAGAATTAATATAAAGTTACTGTCCCACCCCTATAATCCTTTACAGTTCCCACGTTTCCATTTTGAAATTTAAAACTTATTTGGCTATCTGACGAGTTTATTTTCTGGGCCTGCCTAATTTAAATTTTCAACCACACCTAAAATAATGTTCTACATTAGTTGTATCAATTTCTAGCTCTCATATTTACCGTTTTTCAATTTTGAAATTATATTTGTTCTGACATCACCAAGCTAGTTCGCAAAGTATATTTACTCCTATGCCAACATTCAATTTTATTCCATACCAAGGAGTTTTTTTTCTATAGGCTTGAAAAATTTTTGAACCTCATTTCTTAAAAGCAATTTTAAAATTTAAAATTTTCTGTATTTTTTAATTATCGATTATATGAAAAGGTCGTCCTAACGACTTGCAAGTAATTACTTTTTCCACCACAATTAGATACATTTTTTACATTAGTTTTTGATATGTCTTGGACCTTCTACGTCATCATTAATTTAATACCACCCTTGGTACATATGACTGGGTTTCAAACATCGATCTTCCAGTCACCATAGAACCAGTCTAAATGAGCTTGAAATGCTGTATACCACGTGTTCATCTGTTATTGAAGGTGTTATGTAAAATACTATTATTGTGATCCTTGGGCCACTGTTTCACTATGGTGATACGTGATCAAGTCAGCGAGCCCTTTAATTTGATTGGCAGTCGGGGAACGACCAGGGGTTGGGGGTGGTCTGCACTGGAACTAAGTGTTTCCTAGTCTCCGTTACCTTCGGGAGAAAGTCAAAGAGTTTAATGAACCCGAACCACACGCGACCAACCTTTCAAAAACATTCCTTCAGCTTGCATCACAAAGAGACGTTGAAGATATTAACTTAAAAAGTTTCACACCAAATGTTTTGACATGAAGGGAATACTTTTTATTTTTAATAACGAGTAATGACTTAAATGATTTGGTTCACATTTTCTAAAGCAATTTAATCCACTTACAAATAAAATTGCGGATAAAGAAAGTTACAATTTTCATTTGAAATTAAGCATTTATGCCTTTTTTTTTCATATAATTAAAACGTTCAAATATCTTAACAAAGTTCTAAGTTTAGTCTTATATTGCTCAAACTGGTGACCTGGCGGTTTAGGGGAAAGGTGTCAGACTTCTATGCTGGTGGCCGGGGTTTAATCCTCGGTCCTGGCATAAATTTAACTGATTACCAAACCCTTCCTTCACCTCTGACAAGACATCTTGTGAATGTGGGGAATGCCAGGCCTCCCCCGTGGTTCGGATTCCACGTTAAACTGTAGGTCCTCCATTTCATCTCACAATCACCCTACCATTACACCTTAGCGTAAGTGCGTATAACCCGAATGGGTAGTAAGACGCGGTGCTAATAATAATAATAATAATAATAATAATAATATATTGCTCAATAACACAATTGCACAAAGACTATAATGCATTGTTTTATAACTCGGAAGAAAATGATCAAAAATAGGTTTTCAGTATAAACTAACGTAAAGTAAGGTTTTTCTCATATAAACAATCACATCACCTTGTTAATAATACCAATAAACGCTCTTAATATATACATTTTAAGCCAAACTGTTAGAATGTTTCTGACAAATTTTAAATTAAAAAAATATTTATAAACTACGCTAAAAATATTCTTATTTACCGTGAAAAACCTATTCCCATATGCCTATTTTGAGCTCAATATTCAAGGCGAATATTGATAAAAATATAATTTTCTACAATTTATTGGAAATAAACTACCTTTAAATTAATTTATTTTAGAAAAACAAACATATATTTGTATTGATCATGTGAAATAATCTCCCGGTACCTACTTTGAATAAAATTATTAGAGCTTTATATTTTATTTTTTAAATTAACCAATATGATATTTATTTTTAGAAAACCATATATTAAAAAAAACTTACCAAATACCCATTTTGAGCTATTGCCAGATCCATGTTTTGAAATATTCACATTAGAAAAAACAGTCATCAGTAAACTACATTTTTATGAGCTTTTACCCAAAATCAAAGTATACAATGTTATTTGGGAAGTCAACACTTCCTAGATAATAAATTTGAACATGGACATAAAAGCCATTTTCAAAAAATTTGGAATTCAATAAACTCACTCATGAGTAATCTACCCTTAATTTAAGGGTACGGCCAACATAAAAATATCCTGAGGTATTTCCTTATAACATCTAACTATCAAGTTTGAAAAAATCCATCAAACTGTTTCATTTTTGTCACCATAATTTTCGAGCTCACAATTTTGGGTTTGGCCACACATAAAAAGTAAAGATTCACTAAATTTAAAATTATCCAAATGGAATTTCACATTTTGCAAACATTTCTGTTTTGTAAACAAATACATTGATTTAGATACAGCCAATTAAAATGATTAGGTTTTTAAAACAGTTGATATTATTTAATAAAACGGATTATTTGTATTATTTTTATATATGTATAGTATTGAGAAATATGTAAACTATACATTATTATAAAACTTTCAGAGCCTAGCATGATAATAATAATAATATTCATATTTGATTAAGCTAGGAATAGATTTATTTAGAGGGAGATATGTAGTATTTTGTTCTAAATAAATTTTACTTCTTTTTTGGGAATATAATAACAAATAGGCCTAAGTGAATTTTTTGCTTGAACTTCTCAACTATAAACAAAATCCATGAATGAGATTAACTATTTTTTTTATTGTTTCTCTAATCGTTTCAGTAATAAGTGGAATTTATATTCGGTTTCCTTTCTTGACTATACCTTAGGCCCTAACAATTTTCCCAATCTCCCCCTTCTCTGTTTTTTGTGCAAGCACAAATTGTGTTACATCTTCTATCTCCAAAGAAACGAAAAAGTGTTTAGTATGCAAATATTCTCTTGTAGCTCTTTGTAACCACCCCCTAAGAAGACAAAGTCTGGCAAGGAATGTTTTTCACGACGTAAAGAGATTGTGAAGAGTAAACAGGCTAAGCCATAGTAGATGATGGAGTGTAAAGAAAACCACTGACGTTAACCATGCCCAAAATAAGATAGATTAGGTAAAAAAATTAGTGTACAAAATGTTACACTTTTATCCAATATTTTTTTGTGTTTACTTTGTGTGTGTGTTTGCTAAGTTTTATTTTTAGAAGTTTAGAATCATCGACTAAAACAAAATCTTTTTTGAGGTTTCCTTTTAATAGTTGTTTTTATATTAACATCCTTGGCATGGTAGCTAAAGTTTCAGACAATTTTGGTCTGGTTTGCCTGTTTAGGGGAGGTGGGGACTCTAAGCTGGGCTGGACTTACTAAGGATATTTTTCTTTCTATTAGAGTTGTTCACACTTATTCCATGTAAATGAGTGTGCATTTCATCTTAATTCTACCTTCACCATCCCAACTCCATTAGTGTTAGTATGAGGTTAATACGCCAAGCATAAACTTGTATTCATTATAGGCTGTGAAAAAGTTTAAACAATATTTTAATAAAGGCTGTATCTGTTCGGATTATATCTTAATACCTAGTTCAAATTTGTAAAACGTGTATTAAACACTAATAATTAATAACTTTACTTACTTCAAATACCCCATTTTATTTCATGGCTGCTTTAAAACCTTGAAATAGACCACAATTTTTGTTGTTGAAAGTATTAAGCCTAACGTGACAACTATATACTCTAATATAATAAAAGATCAAAATGACGTGGTTTTTTTTTCAAAAATGTTACATTAAACCAGAATAAATATTTAAATAACTAAACAACTGTTATGCAACCATCTATTTATTAATTTTAATATCAAATGTTACGTTCCTGTAAATATGATAATCATCATTTAAAAAATATTTAATCCGTTTGGAAAAGAATCACACAATATTAAGTAGAAATATTTTTAGAATTATGACATTATTAAAAATGAAATACAACTTAAAATATATTCAAATTTAATGTTATAAATATTACTAAATGTTTTCACACATTTCTCAAAAGTACACATATTATTTTTAATAAACAAACTCAAATAATTTTTCCAATTTTTCGCTAATTTTAATTTCAATATCATTTACAATTTTCAAGTTAACAAAAGATCTAATACGTATGCAAGTTTTTACGGATTACTTTTAATTTAATTTAAAAGTAACCCATTCATTTTAATTATATCTAGATCCACGAATAAAGAGAAGATATTGATTGTGCCTTAAAGCTGATCGACCTCGAAGTGCAGTAGTGTTCGTGACATGTTCTAAACTACTTTATTTTTTAGAACGAAGCACAATATCCTATACAAATTTCAAAGTTTTGACTACTGGTTAAGTCAAAGCTATACATAATGGGTCTTGAGTGCTTATTATGGAATTTAACTCACTATAAGTTCAATTTAATATACTTATACGAGTAAAGCCCTTATGTGTTATTAGTAAGAACTTTTTAAAACATATAAATAATATATTTACGTGTTATTTAGTAATATTATTGTCAGGTTAACTCTTATATCTAATGTGTATACACATTTTCTCTGGATATTTAAAGTGAGAAATATACTGTCTTTCTTTATATTTCAAGTGATCCCCCACGTTTTTCAATTATAATTTTTAATTAAAAATATAAATAGATGGTGCAATTAGCTACCTAGCTACAAGGTAACCAACCACAGATAGATTGGCTTATAATCCGAACTTTTTTCTCATAAATCCTTTACCAATCTTTCTAATTTTGGCAGAGGCTTACGTAGTCCATTGTTTTGAAACTTAACCTTGGTTTAGTATCGTTACGTTATTTCAATTTAAAAATATTTCTTCAGCAAGATGCAGTACATACAACTTTGTTTTTTATTCTAAGGTTGCTAGTTACCCTTATAACATTATTATTGGTTGATTAATTTTTTTAGAACTGCGTCCTACCACCCACTTGGGTTATTTGCACCTTGGTTACATTTATTGTACAGTCAATTCTGAATATTATATTCTTAATCGATGGCTTATTTAAAATTTTACTCAACATATCAAGATTATAAATATATTACATTTCGAGAAGATATATATGAATAAATATAATTAATTTACTAAACACACAACAATTTGTTAGTGTCGGTAAAATACTTTATAAAGTATAGCCTTTGTGGCAAAAAATCTCAATTGTTAAATAACCTTAAGATTATAATGAAGGGTAGTGATAATATGTTTGTGTGTTTTTGTGTACGTGCGTATGTTTATATTAATATCAATAAAATAAAATAAATTAATCGTTTGTATATGTGTATGTATATATGTATATATGTGTTTATATATGTACGTATTTATATAGAATAGATATTCTGATCTTATTAATGTATACATTATTTCATGCACTCTGACGTTTGTTAATTATTCACAATTGAGTGGCTGATGTTTGTAGCTTACTAAAAATTTATTATTCTAGATTCATTGAGTATGCTTCAAGCACCCATTGTTTTGGGTAACATTTAATCTCATATTACGTAACCATATTTACTTATTGTTCATATAGGAGAGAAACTTAACATACAAAATATAAAATAAACCATGCATTTTATAATTACATATTATTATTAATACAAAAAAAAAAAAAAAGAAATATTACGACACATATAATTAATAAAAATCTCCTGTTTATGTATAAAAGTTATAACAAAATAAACACATAGTGAATCAGTATACCACTGTAGAACAATGGACTTTATTGCTTTGGTTGTTGTGCAGTGATAAATTATAACAACTTGTTATAAATATCATTTTGGCATTAAACTAATTTCACCCCAATGTAATTTGCACAAGGTATCTCGTTAAAATAATCTGGGAGCCAGTAGATTTAAAACTATAGACGGTGGGATAAAATGGTTGAAAAAAAAAAGAGTTGCCATCAATTTATGTTTTTTCATGACAATATAAAAACGTTTTATAAATATAAACAATAAATTATGCTATTTTACTTCATTGATTCTTTACGTATTTTGACGAATAGGAACTAATATTAAATAAATATTTGTTAGCATAAAAAAATCTCTTTTAAGAAATTTTCAGTACCCGTACTGGTACGTTAATTGCTTCATAACTTCATACTGTTGTTAGTCAACAGTCCAAATAATTAGTATTATCTAATTAACGTAGCACAATATTTATATACATAATAGCTCTTCATGATTATTTGTCTTAAGATTTTTTTTTATTAGAAAGTGCCGTACTCCTTAAGGGTTTTTACAACTATGTTCAATAACAGTCTAGTCTCTAATTCCCTCTTAGGTTAAATCACTAAATAATTAGTAAATCCTTTCCCTACATATTAATACTAATAGTCAAGAGGAATCAATTTTGTCGACACATGCCCCACAAAAATAGATGAAAAGACTTTTAAGGGAAGTAGGATTACCCCCCCCCCCCNNAAAACTCTGTCTTTATGGAAGATTATAAGGATTGATGTTAGCGCTAGCACCCCAAGGTGAACTGACCTTGACCCTGAAGGTCAATCCGGTTCAAGGCCACCTGACTGTAAGTCCTCACGGCCCGGTCCGACGAGGTGCCAACGAGGTCTAGCTAAACATATTGCGTGGGGGTGGGTGACTTCCAACAGCTGAAGCAGCAGGGGAAGGCGCACTGGAGGGTGTTCTTGAACGCCTCCCGGAAGTCCCGGTTGAAATACGCGTATATGAGCGGGTTGAGCGCCGAGTTGAAATATCCTATCCAGAAGAGGACGGCGATGACCATGTCGGGACAGTGGCAGGCCTCCCCGCAGAGTGTAGTTATCACATACCTGTCGAGGAAAAGATTATTACTTATAGATTTAACTGGTGCGTTCAGAAACATTTTATTTGTGTAGGACCACCTTGTTTTACTACTCATTCAGGCTATAGGAATATTCACACTGACTCAATTGTGATGTGTAAAATCTTAAAATTAGAAGAAATAGAAGAGAATTTAAAAACAAGTAATGATAAACCTAGATATTAACATTATCAGTAATCTAATCTATTGTGAGAGTGACGCCTTATACCCATGTTTCACCAACTTTATCCAATCGCATAGCCTTTTAGCAGCCGTGGTCTTTTCAAGCACTTCCAAACATTTTTTTTTAGTACATCCCCCACTTCTGATTGGAATATTGGATACTGGATAACGCATTCTTCACCTAATACTCAACCCAAAATTAAATATGATTAGAATGCTAAAATAAGCGATAATATCCTTAAATTCATGTAACATTGTGCATACATAAGTGATTATTTCAAAATAAATATTTTTTGTATAAATAAGTAGATATATTAGTATATAATTAGATTTTATAAATTTTGATTAATTTCAATACGTTTTGGTGAATTTATCAATTTTAGACCCTTTTGTTAAAATATATTTTGTGGACTGTTATTATTAATATAAAATTATTGTTTCAATATTTATAAAATGTTAAACTCATCAATACCACCCCCAGAAAACCAACCCTCCCCCCCATGGGGCTGGCATTGCTGAGGTTGGGAAACTCTGTTCCAACCAAAGAACCTCTTTCAACTTCTAAAAAATTAGAAAATGAATAGCTGACATATTTTAAAGTATGGATAGCTATTCCAAGTTTCAAAAATTAAGTTTAAATGGTAAGTTTAACAAATCCGCGATAGAGGGTAAGAAATCTTATAAAAGCAATCGACCCATACTGACAGAAAAGTCACCATCTTTGGCCAGGATAATGCCAACAACTGTGGATAAAGTGTGTCTTATGATTAGAACAATGAACCCTCCAACAGTTAATCTCGGTTTTATAGACCAGAGTATCTACAATTTTATTAAAGTGGCTTCTCATTTGTACTCATTAGGCTGAGTTGACCTCGTTCCAGACCCACTGCTTCAAAGAAAAACTGGAAGCACTAAGTATCGAAACCGGTGCCTCTGGATCTGCACCTAGGAACTGTCAAAATCTACATTTATTTGTTTATCAGACTTGTGAGTATCGATGAATATTTTATGAATAGTAAAACTTGAGAGAAATCGCGTACCCTTTGAAGTTGTTCACGTACCTTTGTCTTTTGATTTTTGGCTTTGGGTGCTTTAGACTATGCAGCCAGGAAACTCTATATTGCTGAGGAAAAGATAGGCGTTATCTTCCTTCTCACTATATCTTTATTTATTTACCTTCCTCCTACTATATATTGCTTGCGGACATTTCTATTTTGTCAATACGGACTCATATTGGTTTCTTGTCTCGCCGAGACAACTGTACTAAGAAATGAAAAATTCCCATGATCAAACTTTGTCTAGCCCACTATATTTTCAATCCCCGCAGTGGATTGACTAATCATGTACATCGACTCTATTGTGATCCACATTTATGGTCACATGGTCTAAGACGTAATTCTCGCATTAGACTTGATTGGCAGTAACGAGGGTATACGGGCTCGAATCCTGGTCTAAGGTAATTTATTCCTAAATGTGTATCCCACTCTACTTCCACCAAAATATGGATACATTTATTCTAACGTTCTTCCTCTTATCATACTCATCCAATTAGCGTAAGTTCTTTTTTTAAAAAAATATTGCTTTGAAAGTATAACTTTTTTTTTACTAATGTTCCACTAAATAAATAATATCTACCTAAGCTGAGAGGTCGATATTTGGATGAAGGCATCAATCTCGTCTAGTCTGGTTTGTAGGTGATGAGATTAAGGTTTAACTCCCTACTGGTAACACTTTTTTTTCAAAATGATTTACGTTTCTTCGACGTAAATGTGGGTTCACTTCACCCATATTATACTTTACATATTCTATTTGATTAATTAATATGTAGATACACCGATGTTATAAAACAATTTGAAATACGGATGATAATGGTAGCTTATAGATGGTAGTCTAGATAAGCATTAGTGTGAAGAAAGGACATTCAGATCCCAAACGAGATGAGAATATAACGCCTTATACATCTTGGCTATGTATTTAAACTCTTTCTAAGGTGTAAAAAAGATAACTTTTATTAATACCAAGTTTTTTTGGGAAAATGGTCATATTAAATTTCTTACAAAATCTTTGGCCATATTCTGACAACATTTACTATAGTTTAAAAGAGGTGTACAATCACGTATAATTACACCTTTTATGTTACTTTTATTTTTAAAATATGCCCCAACTATATTTTAACAAGTTACATGTCTACAAGTAGTTTACCAAATATGGTAGGAGAAATAATTATAAATAAAATGTCGGTATAACTGTCTTTGTGTGCGTTTCAAATTGGTCTAGGCTCCATCTACTAGCTCAAAAGTTAAGGAAAGGCAAACAGACAACTTAAAACTTTATTTAATTCTCATACACTTCGGTGGCCTTAGGTTTAAGGCGTCACTATCTCTGTAGACTATACCAGTGGTTTCCAAAAGGAGGTCCCCGACAACCACCAAAATTTAACAAAATAAAAAGTTTAAATAATAAATAAACAACAGTAGGCCTAATCTTAATCAATAAAAAGCTTCCCCTCCTCCTCACCCACCTGCGCAGTGCTACATAAAAAACAAGTATAAAAACAGACTTGACATGCATTCGGATTTTTGAGTCAAAGCCTTCAACCTGATCTTCAAGAAGTGATGGGAAAAAAGAAGAGGTTTAACTTAGCTCACTAATACTGGACCTAAATGAATCAATTGAAACATTTGCATAATCAATAAGGTTTCATGTAGGCCTATCTAACCCTTTTGTTTTGTCAGCTAGTACTATTATAAACATCATTACTATTACAAATATAATTGGTGTAAAAAATAAAAGTATGTAAAAACACATTTGACTCTGATTTACTATGCAAAATTCTCAGTTTTGAAGGTTTTATGACATGAATTATTAATATGGGGGAAGGGAGCGGTGCTATTTTCTATACATAGAATATAATATATTCTAATTATTAGAAATAACGGGGGATCCGCTCATTTCAAAGAGGCTTTTGGAGGGTTCTTGACTGATAGGTAATTGAGAACCATTGGACTAGACTGCCGATGACGGAGCGATTGGGGTTTTGATCTCGGTCGGCTGTAATGAAGGTGGTTTTTCCAAAATGGTTTTCCACACTTTCTCCACACAAATACTGGTACACTTACTCTAAATATAAACTTCCGCATCTCTAAAACTATTACCGTAATTAGTACATGAGAATATAACCTAAACAAATAGCGAAAGACTACTTCAAAAAATAATATATATATTTATTCTCATTTAAAGGAGACAACTATCATCATTAGTAATATTATTTAATGAGAGCCCACAAAACAGAATCATAAGAATAATTTTGGAAATTGAAGTATTGCATACTAGTAATACTAACTTTATGGCATTAAGAACTCGAAGGTTCACTGCTACATTTACACAATTACACCACATATAGCTATATTGGGTTTGTTCTATCCAGTCCACCTCATTAAATTCTATCACTATCTTGAACTAGCTCTAGCCAGTATACCTCAATAAAAACCTATATCTATCTTGAGTTTGTTCTATCCTGTCCACCTCATTACACTTTATCAATATCTTGCACTAGCTTTATCCAGTTCAACTCATTGCACCTTATCTCTCTATAGAGCTAGTTCCATCCAGTCTACCTTAATAAAAACCTATCCATATATTGCACTAGTTCTGTCCAGTCCATCCTATTACACCCTCTCTAACTTTTTCATGCCTATTCTAATGCTATGCTCATATCTGAATCTAGGTCTTCCTATTGGTCTCTTCCCATTGGGCTTGCCAGACACTACCCTGAACATGGTTCTAGAATATTCCATTCACACTGCATGTCCTGCCTATCGTAATCTGATATATTTGATTATCCTACAAGGTATGGTTTTCAAATACTTGTAATAAAATACATTATTCTAAATAAATTTAAATGCTTGATGTGTTAGGGAATAAACTAATTGTCACTGATACATATACTATATATCAATTCAATAGTGGGCAGTAGCTAGTAATGAATTATTATACATAAAGTCATACACACACAGTATAACACCCATTATTGTATTTGACATCAACAAGTCATTAGTACCTTATTAATCTATTTGAGCCATGAGTAATTCAATTTGGGACGATAAACCATTGCTCGCTAATGCCTGTTTAATACGATAAGATATTGGTGCTAACATCGCCGTTACGTGCTTGTGACATATTTACTCAGGATTTATAATTACAAAATAATGGAGGAAAGGATGTCTTGTAGAGCGTCATATAAATTAAAAAGATAATTTGGAAGGATTCATATACTCGTTAGATCATTACAAATTTCAGTTACGTGTAGGAAAGAGAATAAAATTTTAAATGTATAGCAAAAAGAAAAATTTAGAAATTTAAAACTTTCCATCCATATTTACCCCCTTTCAAGTTTTTCTTCCTATCTCCTTACAATCTTCCTTATCTCCCTCACTACATCCTGCCCCTCTCAACCAAATTACTCACCAGAGATAAATATAATGGTAACCACTTCCTTTTTTATTATCTTATATCCCAACCCTTGAATCACTTACCAGAACGATAAGGGCAGCCACTATCTTCCTTTATCTTATACCCTAAACCCCAAGTCACTAATCATATGAATAAGGGCAGCCACTATCTTCCTTTATCTTATACCCTAAACCCCAAGTCACTAATCATATGAATAAGGGAAGCCACTTTCTTCGTTTATCTTACATCCTGATCCTTCAATCATTCATTAGAGAAATAAGTGCAACCATCACATTCTGTCGTGATACGGTATCTTCATAAAGTACCTACGATCTTCGATTTAAGTATCTTATGATTTAAACACATTTTATTATGTTATTTAATATAAATTTTATTTAGAAATCACAGAAATAATTTTTGTTTGGTTGTCGAAAAGTAAATGCTTGAAAGTTGATTTACTTTATATATATATAGATCATAATTAATTTGCCATCAGTACACGCACGTCTTAGCCCAAATCGACAGTTAACAACTCTGTCTAGTAAAAGCAAAAACAAACACTAATTACCAGACTTCAAACTCAGATTGTGCCCGGAGCTGCTGATCTCTTACGGACACAAGTAAAACTACTTCTAGAAAAATAACATAAAAACAATATAATTTACAAATGAAGCATATTGCTTATTTTCTCGCACCTACAGTACGAGGTTTTTTATTTTAATTATTTTGAGGGCTGTAAACAAGCAAACTGAATGTTATTCACGGTAGCCTGCTTGCACATGTACGGAAATAAAACAGCAACAGTACAGTCAGACTAAATAAAATTGACACAACCTAAATGTAAATGCATTAGAAATCAATTCAATAAAACTAGATCATTACAATTCCTTTATTTTATTTACTTCCTGACCCCCTGTTCATTCATTAGATAAATAAGAGCAACCACTCTATTTCGTTATCTTACACCCGGACCCCCCAAATAATTCATTGGAGAAATAAGAGCATCCACTAGCTTCCTTTATCTTAAACCCTAACCCTCGAGTCATTCATTGGAGAAATAAGGTTAGCTATCCCCTTCCTTGGTCATACACTCTGACCCCCAAGTAATTAATTAGATAAATAATGGCAGCCACCCTCTTCCTTTATCTTTTACCCTGACCCTTGAATCATTCATTGGAGAAATAAGGGCAGCCACTCCCTTCCTTTATCTTATACCCTGGCCCTTAAATAATTCATTTGAGAAACTGGGTGCAGCCACCCCCTTTCTTAATCTTATACCCTGACACACTAACTACTCACCAGAGAAAGAATGGCAACCAGCACAACATGAAGGCACCCATGATGATACCAAGAGTACGTGCGGCCTTGTGTTCAGTTCTCCAGCTCGTGCTCTGCTGGCGTACCGTCGTCCCTGAAACAACAAAACATGACATGTCACATAATTTAGAGAAAAATAGATCACCAAGGGAGCAAAAGCCCAATTTTTTCTTAGTAAGGATTTTTTTAAATATAAAAATCTTTTATATGTGGCTAAAATTTAAAATATATTACTATTGTTATTTTATTAATATTGATAATATTTATGTAAAATGGCATCTGAAGATAACATTACTTGACATATGAACACATGAAAGTAGAAAATTGGAATATATCTCATGCTGGTATTATGATTTGTCCTCGTTCAAACGTGTTATTTTCTATTGTTTATCACTGGTAATTGTTAAAAATGGAGTATATATTTAAATATGAAACAGTAAATTCATACAATTGAAATTTACTCTGGTTTCTCTAGTCAACGTTAAAGATGGATCCCATAAGCTCAAAGTGCTTCCACAAACTACACTCGATATATAAACTGTTGTAAATCTTGTACTGCTTTTGTGAGAAGATTTTTAAAAACGCCAAACATATATACATTAATAATTTACGACTTACACAAGTCCTAGTGCAAGTAATTAAGTTAAAATGCTTAGACAAATATCATAGTCAAGTAAGAGTTGCTTTTTATAACATAATTCAATACCTTAAGTGAGTAAGCTACTCCTAAGAACTAGCAGTATTAAATTATTATAAAATGAATTTAAATAAATTGCGAGAAAAAATGCCTGTAATCCAACAGAAAAAAAAATGCAAACCGTATCCCTACACGTTCAAGCAAACGTCAAGTGACTAAACATTTCTCAGAAGGAATTTTTCCACCTAGTTGGCTAAACAATCACTACCTTCCTCACATATATCAGAAAGGTTTGAGCAGCTGGCAATCACAATCAAACATAGCAGCGTATTTTTGTCAGTAGTTGATTGAATAATAAATTGCATTTAGTGGGATTAACACCGACATTTATATGATCAAAATAGTGGGTGAAGGTGGGGCGAGGAAGGAGAAGTGTTAATTCTCCATTCGTAGTTCCAGTTTAGTTGAGAGGTGGGAGTCGATCCCGTGACGCTTACTTCTATTGGAAAGAAGAGTTGACTGCGGTTAACAGCTTCATGCGCTTGCGCGCGATGTTCCTTATTTCTCCTCAAGTCTTCACTAAAGTTGAAAAAGTAGGTAGAGTCAAATAATATATTTGAACACACCCTCGGTTCGGGAGTTACAATAAGTTTATGCATTTAGCGAAAATGTAGTTAACATAGTCTTGGGTATAAACAAAATTTTAGTGTTTTTTTATGTTTATAGGGAAGATATCTAGGAACAAAGAATTAACGATTATTGTGAAGGGTTAAATACTTTTAGCACGTCACTTCCATTCACGATACATGTACTAGCCACCGTAGTTTACCAGATTTTATAATCCTAACAAAGTCTACTGATGTATACAGGATACGTTACTCATCATTATGTAACCTTCTCCACTCCACAGTAGCCTCATATCTTTTTGAACCAAATGTACTTTAGAAACACCTTGTTTTCAAATACCCTATTTTCTTTCGTCATTCAAAGTAGATACCTTGTTTCACACCCACTGGTAAAAAAATACAATTTTTTTAAATAAAAAAATAGGGCTGAAGGAGTGTAAAATCACGATCCTGAAAGATCACGTCTAACAATTGGGATCAACTTAAACGTTCACTAAACGTAACATAATGATGTCGTAGCTTAAAGGCTCTCTATTATTATACTTTCTCATCCCCAATGGAGAAATTGTTATTATAGTCAAACAAATTGAAATTGATATTTAGATGGATGTTGGAATTTTATGAACACCTTAATCTGAAAGAGTTTGTTTTTTTGCAACGCCGTCCTTCTGTTTAATACTGGGACTGGAGCCATTTTGCCTGGCTTACACGATGCGTGGATTTAATGCTTTTTGCTGAGCATGCAAGTCTGAGAACGTTAGGAGCACGCGTGGAGCAGGATCCCTAATTTTGTAGCTTGCGAAAATACTCGCTAGCGAGCAAACTCGAAAATCGCAGGCTATACAAAAACAGAGCTAATTTTGAAAGGTGTCTACTGTCGTGTGAGTCGGTGCAGCGTTGTTTCACTTGGGACTGAGTTTTCACTCTGACGACACTGTAAAACCATGACGTACTAAAGGATTTGGGCAATGGGATGCCCCAACACGCCATTATACAGGATACGTAACTGAAAGTAAACACTATTATTGTATTGAGTGTATCATCTAAAACGATATGTTTCATGTTATTAAGAAATAGTTTTCCAGTTGCTTGCATCTAAGTTTGTTGTCTCAAGATTTTCTTGGGTTATATCAGTAGAAGTTAAACCGTATTCATATTCAACATCATTTTAGCTAACTTGGCAACGTACTTCTCTGAATTACAGGAGTTCACGGGATTGATTCCACCTCGATTATAATATTTTAATTTTTTGTCTGAATTTAAATCACTTGTTAATAATTAGAATTCAGTAAATTATTATTTTACTCTCACAATTATTTTTAAAACATAAATATGCCTTAAAGGTTTTTACTATGCGAATAATAATTAGCTTTCTCAAGCTCGTTTTTAAATGTGTACATTTTATGTCATAAAACCCATTAATTTAACTTTTAAATAACTACACAAAACATTTCAAAACTAATGTACTATTTTTAATTTACTATCGTGTTAAATTATCTTTTTATGAAGAATATCATGGTAGTCTACGTAGGCTCAAATACCTTATATACTTATATAAAAATATTTAAAACTAATTATATGCTTACTAATACAGCTTTGAAATTAAATGTTTTCTTTTTTAGTCCGATAAATTTAAAATAAAAAAGTTTGAGATGACATAATTTGAACACTCAATATTTATATTATGAGGATGTCATGCTACCAACACAGCCTAATTGACGGTTAAGTAATTTTGAAAACATTATGATGTATTATTTTAATTTCAATCAAACAAATATTTTAATCAAAGGATTGAAGAAAGTGTATAAAGCAATCATATTTTTTGCTTCTATAAACCTATTTTGTAGAATGGTAGGTTTATTTCAACAAAATCACTCTCAGAAGGTTGCAACAGAAGAGGGGGGTGGCATCCATTTTGTTATATTATGCTCTACTCGACAGACAAGGCTTGTCGCGCACGGTGTGAGGCTGGCAAGTAGAATCCGCTCGCTATTCGATCATGTGACGTCAGTTTTCACAGCGCAGACGTTTCAAATAAGGGGTTTGAGAGATTGTGTGTGAGATGAGAGAAATACGCTAAGAACTCGCTACTCGCGCGTTTCAAAATTAGGGGTATGATGTGCTTGTCACGCAGCATGTGCGAAACCTTTAGCTGTCAATGCTAGATCATTTGTACTCCGAACAAGTAGTTTTGTTTGTTGTTTTATGCCTTTTTAAAATATGACTAGGCTATTCTGAAGAAATGACATCGAGCATTGAATACGTTTTCTTGATCAGTTTCACTTATCGTGGGAACCAGGTATTACCGATTGGGTGAAAACTAGGTAACTAGGGTTTTCATACGGTTACGCAGAGGTGTTTTTCGGGATCATATATCTAATCCTTAAATTAAGTGTAGTTTAATTAAAGGTTAAAAAATTAAAAATATTTTCAAATACAGTCCTATAAATTTTAATTAAATTTCATATTTCAACACTGTTTAACATTTAAAGAAAAATGACACATTTAATGAAAATGACAGTGAGGGTACTTACATAGGCGGTAATTTCCAATTTTAATCATATTATCTACGCAACTCCTTAAGATAAATATATGGTACGGAACTCCTTACTAACTTTCTTGCTGTATTTTTTTGAAATGGAGATATTTACTCAAAATTCGTGATAAATATACACTAGCAAACCAGATAACAAATTGCACTAGACATACGTAAAACAATTTTTGTTAATGGTTTTAAATTTAATAATTTTATATTTAAGGAATTAACGTCTTAATTTGTATATTTGGATCAATACAAAATATCAATATTGGGTTGCCAAGAGTCAACACTTCGTATTCAAATTTTGACTTCCAGTTAAAATTTTCATCATTTTACTAGGGGATATCTTATGGTTATTGCATTGCTATTAAATTTCTCTTTTATAAATTATGAGCAATTAAATCGGTAATTTCTGACTATTGAGTCTAAAATGAGAGAGATAGAATCGTTATAACAGATTTTGAGAAAATTGAATTTTTCTCTATTCACGCTTTAGTAAACTGCTATTAATTTTAGGACTAGACAAATAGCATTTCAAAAAAATATTATGAACATATGTCCCTTCGAGCTTACGAGTATGTCACTACTTGGTGGTAGGTAATACATTATGAACAGATGTCACTTCTTGGTGCTTGGTAATGCATTATGAACAGATGCCACTTCTTGGTGGTAGGTAGTACATTATGAACAGATGCCACTTCTTGGTGGTAGGTAGTACATTATGAACAGATATTCCTTCTTGGTGAAGATCTCTGTATTTTACTTTAAAACACCCTGAAAATAAGACAAGTGACTGTTTGGCTACATACTAGAACATTGTTAATCTGAACTATTTAGGACAGAAGCTTGTTCGGATTAACAGAAAATTAGATTAAGCTTGATAATACATAAATACAGTAATTTCACGAATTTTAAATTACGGTTGGCTAGTTTAGTCAAATTTTTATTTATATAATTAATGTAAACACGTATTATATATTATAATAATTATTTTTAGTTACAGGAAAACACGTTGTGTTAACTACAACATGTACATTTTAATCAAATATTATCAGGTATCACTGATTATAGCAAATCTCTTTTAGCTTTGAGTTTGTTAAACAATCAAATATATTGCATTTGACTTGATTTTTCCCCGTTTTATGAAAAGTGTACTAGAATTGTATGGAATTTCACAATACCGGTTTTCGGTCCAATGGGGTTTTACTTTATCCAAACAATGCAACAAAATTGAAAAATAATAAATATAAAAAAATCTATATAAATTATTCCAAGATCTTTTTTCTTAAGTTAGCAATGCGTAAAATGGCTTTTCAATGCAATTGATGGCTTAAGAGCTATCTTTTATCTAACCTCGCGGTTGATCAACCGTGAAATTGACTCTTTAAGCTGATACCTATTAAAATCCCGTAATATAATATGATACAAAAAAGAGATTGACTTAGAAATAGTTGGTGAGGCAAATAAAAGGGGTATATCACCGAAACACTTCTTTGCATGATAAGACATCTCTGGTTCGATTCCCATTATAAAAGCATTCTTCTAATTTAAAAATATAATCTTTTTAGCATCGTATCTTACCACCTGTTACGGATATGTGCTAATTATGATAGTGAGTTAAGGATTAAGAAAGTTTAATTTCAGAGAAAATGTCCGTACCAGCATTTGCGTGAAGGGAGAGTAGAAAGCTATATAGGAGAAACCCACCCTCAATAAACCCGACCGGAATTAGGACTCCTCTCTCCCTGTCACCGACAATCTAGTCTATTGCGAGAGTGATTCCTTACACCATGTTGCCAACGGAGAAGGTCCAAATAATACCATTAACGTATTTCCTGAAAGTTTTTATAAATACATAGTCATATAATAAATGGTCTTCAGAAATATACCTAGTACTTAACACTATCCGCCATAAGGAACGGGTTGCACTGGTGAATTTATCATTACTAACAACTACTAAACCCTCGATCATAAAGAACAGGGTGGCACTGGTGAATTCCTCGATAACCAACAACTACTAAACCCTCGGTCATAGAGAACATGGTGGCACTGGTGAATTCTTCGATAACCAACAACTATTGAACACTCGGCCATAGAGAACAGAGTGGCCCTGATGAATTCCTCGATAACCAACAACTACTTAATACTCGGTCATAGAGAACAGGGTGGGACTGGTGAATTCCTCGATAACCAACAACTACTTGTAGCAATTATGCTCCAAGTTAAACAAAATGGGCAAGTCAATCATAATACACTTACCCAATCTCACCCAACAGGCTAGGCCCCTCGAATAACAACACGTCTGGCCACATGAACAACCCGCGAACAACTTATAGCGCCGATCCTAGAGTCGCATCTCGCCGCTAGAGACCACCACCCTGCTCAATGCCACCCAACAACAACAACGAGAACAGAGTAGAAAAGGATAGTAACTGCCAGACCTTGCCAGAAGAAAATAAACGTTTCTAGTGCCGCGCACATTCCCCCTTCCTGTATGTTTATCTCATTGATCCCCACCCTTTTGTGATCCCGTTTCTCTTGTTCGACGAGTTTGTGCACCATATAAAAGACCGTCCGTCAAGTAAGACACTACTCTTGGACTAGGCTTGGACACTGTAGGACGAAGCGGAGGTTTCAAGGACACGTGGATATAATGTAAGTAGAAATTCATTTTTGACGTAAATTTAGATATTGTAACTATTAAAAATTCTCTTTTGGTCATGCTTTATTTTTTATTATAATTATTGAAGTCATGTATGAGTCTTCATTCTTTTTGCAGAACATATCAAATTAACTTTATTTATCTCACTGGTGAGTTGTGTTTCAATATTAGTTTAGTGTGGCAGAGTTCGTTAATAACATTTATGCCAGAAACTTTCAAATGTTAGTAAAGTTAGGAAGTACCCTTGACATTTATAAATTTAAAATTAACTTTACTTACCGTACTTGTGAGTTTAGTAAAGATTTACTTAGGAGGGTTCAGTAATTAGATTATACCTGCACATTCAAAATTTAGTGACGTTATGCATATACTTGTTACTTATGTATAAACAATGAACTTTAAACCTTTTAACTAATATGTTATATTTTCGCAACTAGTATAGAAATGTGTCATATAGGATAAATCATCTATAATATTAGATATTGTCATACTCAAATTTAATAATGCCATGCATTGATATTTAATTCACGTAATATTTCCATGGTAATCTAATAAAAACAAAGAAAAAAGAAAAGGAGTTAATGTTTATGAAATATTTTCCTTTTGGATAATATCGATTGTTATTGTTGCGCTTAGTCATAGTCATTTACTGCTATTTTATCTATGAGGAACTATTTAAGATTCTTCAAAATATATGAATGTTCTTTAATAAAATTTGACAGAAATTAAATCAAAGTGCTCTTTATAACTTGCATTCTTTTAATATTGTAGTTATGCCATGTTATCCCTAGGTTTAGAAGTGTTTAATATCCGAACCCCTTTTTACTTAGCCTTCGACCTCTTCGTATAATATTAATTGATCATTGAAGGTGGACCGTAGTTTTCCCGCTTCTAGTAGTGAGCTGCGTGCGCTGGGGATGTGTTGTGTACCCAGCATTTTTTAACAAAATAAAACCAGTTATTCACACTGCGCACGCCTATTGGTTTATTTTTCCCCTTTTTTTTTATAACATTAGATTTTTTTATATGTATTTGAACCCCTCTAATATTAGAGCTTGGGTTACAGTAGAAATGAAACTCCAGATATCTAAATGAATGTTATAATTTAAAAATTCTCAAAATGGGTTGAAAAAGTGGTTTGATTGGTTAAAAAACTTACAAAACTATTAGAAACAACCTCTTATCAGTGTGGTATAAAATTCACACTCTGCATATAGGCAAAGATACCACCCTAAATAACTATAAAAGTTCAAAAAATTTAAAGTTTATAATGGAAGTCCAGGAAAAAATGGGGTGTTTATAAAAAAAAAGTATGGTAGAAAGTCTAAATTTTGCATGCTGGTAAAAGTACGGATTCAGATAACTAAATAAGTTTTAAATTTGAGAGTTTGAAGTGGGAGTTATAGAAATGGAGAGGGGGAAGCTAAAATTTTCAAAACCAGTGGATAAACTACTTTTATGTGTGGTATAAAACTGGAATTCTTCAAGCAGAGATAGGGACCACCCTAATTAACTATAAAGTTTGAACATTTTAAATATCAAAATGAGAATACAGGAAATAGGGAAGGAGAGGTTATGGAGGGGTTAGGGTTGTACATGTAGGAGGTAGAAAATTTAAATTTGTCAAGAATGTAGAGGGATAACTTTAAATAACCACAAACACAATTTAAATATTAGTTATTTTTAAGGAGGCTGGTAATATAAGGGGTCTCATATTTTTTTAACTAAAGGACTAAACTACTTCTCAAAGTGTTATATGATTGACATAAGTCAGGCGGGTTTAAAGAAAAATTCAAAAAGTATCAAGGTTTGACTTATTAAATTTAAAAATGAAGGCTTGGAAAATAGGAAGGGATGGTCCCCTCAAAATATTTACAAAGCTATTTAAATGCAGTTTTTGTAGATATAAAAGCTTGAAATCTCGCCATGCAATTTAATAATAAATAGGTTAGAGTCACTAGACAGAGATACATTGTTCACGTTAATTCATTTAAAAAGTTTCTCATATAATGCTGCTATGCTCATGACAGATATTCAACAACTGTGGATATCACCGAGTGAAGGAAATTAAACTATATATTTATACTGGAGCTATATTTATTTATTTCGGTCAAAAAAATTTTGATAAAAAAATTGCAAAAACATTGGCATTTTCTCGCGTTTTCTACACTCTTGAACAAATGGAATTTCAAAATTGAAACCAAGGAAATAGTATCGCTTAAAATGTATACAACCAAAATAGAACATTCTTTACGATATGGTTAGGTTGACATTTGGTAGCCATGTAAAATATCATATAAGATAATCAAATAAGTCTTAAAATTTCAAATTTGAATTGTGGTAGCGAAGGGTGGTGAGAGGCACAGAGGGGTTTGGAAATGAATGTACATTGCCATCTTTACAAAGAAAATATACTTTTATGCATGAAAGAAAATTTAAATTCGCCAATTTGATAAAAGGACCATCCCACATAACCACAAAAGTTAGAAAGTTTGGAATTCGAAAATTTACTACTGTGAAATGGGAGGGGCCTCTAAATTTCCTAAGCTATAAAAACTTGATATGTTTCAAATGCGGGTACAATTTATACTAATAATACCTCCCTCATCCCTAACACAATAGCGTAATTAGTAGTACATAAGCGTTTAAATCGAATGAATATTAAGGCACGGTGCTAACAAAAATAACAAAATAGAAAACTTTATTGATGTTGAAAGAAAAAAACTTTCTAAAAGGCTCTTTTTATTTAAAAAATATAGGACTGTAGTAAGACATTTGGAACACTAAATTTGTAAAGGCATAGTGAAAAAGTCTAATGTACTTAAAGTAAATCAACACACTAACTAAATCCTATCTTAAAGTGGATACATTAGATTTACAAATACATAGCTATTATCGCATATCTAGGAGCGATATAATAATTAAAATAAACCAATTCAGGAGACATAACTTGGTGACAATGATTCTCTTTGGATAATAATGATTCTTCATATTTAATATGTTTCTGTAAAAGAGTCTATTATTTAATTTATGCTCGTTGGTGAAATGTGATGCTCTCTTTTTCAAACATGTTTCAATGATCGTGTTTAGGTAAAGTTTGCATTATCATTGGAGTGCAACGGCCACCCTGCGAATGTGCTCGTTTGTGCACTCAGATTGTAGACTAGGTAATATTTTATTTCTAAGATTTTTTTATTTGTTAACTGCCATAACTGGTTTGTGATTGCCATGGTTAGCTTATGATTGTACACGAGGGAACTCAAAGTTATGATAGCTGGATGTTCACCAATAGAGCAAGAATGCGATAGCAAAATACGTCAAAGCTCGATCTAGTACATTACGAAATCAAAGTGACCATAATATTATGAATTATATAAATGTCCAAATTTGTTTGACATATATTTGAATCAAGTTTGTGTTAAATCTTATTTTTATATTATTATTGTATTAATTTTTTATGATAATGATCATAATTTTAGTTTCAAACCTGTCCAAACTACTTAATCAAAACATTTTTTCTTTACTGTAGTAGATATTTTTATACCAAACACTTAATAACTATATCTGTGTTTAAAACAATATTTGGGTATAGTTAAGAATGTATTTTTTTCATATACTTTCTATTGTCAACAAGTTTACTCACTTTACTAAACTCTTTTATTTTGATACAATTTATTTTTTAAGAAAATATGCTTTTATTAATTGTATGAAAATGTTGTTCTATTATAGTAAAATAATCTTATACTGAAAGAGTTTCAGTGTAAATTCTTTTATATTTATTTCTATTTCCCTTTTATAAAATTAATAGATATTTAATTTTCCATACAGATACGAGAAGGTGTTGGACAAGTGTAATTGGACAAAACATTATGACCTATTTTTTTATGTAATCCTAACGCGCTTTTAGGGAGATAAGCTATATTTTCAAACTTGATTTTATTATAAACTGATTTAAAACCGATTTAACTTTCATTGGACATTAATATAAAATAATAATACTGATACTTAGTACCGAGTCTACTACCCTTTCGGTTTATGCGCTTAAGTACTAATTATGCTAATGGACTAGGATTTGAGAAGGTTGGATATAGAGGACGTAAACCCGCATTTGCGTGTAGGGAGAGTGGAAAACCATTTAGGGAACCCAGTTCAATCAAGCGAGATTCGAACCTTGGTCCCCCTGTCCTCAGCAGTTTAGCTCATCACTAAACTAGTATGTTAGCTAACTATGCCACCGAGGCGCGTATTAGTATAAAATAATGTTGAATATAATTATTCCAGTGTTTAAAATAAGGTGGTATTGCCAATACCAAGTATATACTTAGGAAACTCTTTTTATTGTATTTTTAATGTTTTTAACTTTTTTTATAGTTTATAAAGTGGCATATTACTTGTATATTTCGTTTGTATTAATTTGATCATAAAAATTAAAAATAAATACAACCTTTACAACATAAGTATTTAATTTTAATTACAGATATATTTTGTGCACCGTGTCTTACTTCCCATTACGGCTATCAGCGTATTTACTCAAATGGATAAGGAATTAGGAAGGTAAAATGATTGGGAAATGTGCCCGTATTTGCGTTGAAGGAGAATTATAAGCATATTAGGAAAAAAATACTCTCAGTACACCCGATTGGGTTTCGAACACTGATATTTCAGTTATTTGCAGTCCAGTCTAACGAAAAAGTGACTCCTAAAGAATTGTGACTGCAGAAGCTGGCCACAAAATATTTAATAATTCATTTACAAGTGCATTTCCAAGACTCGTGTCACTTATGTGTAAACTGTAGAAGCACTGGCATTGTATATTTGGGTCCAACACACTCAATTGTTTGAAAAGTTTTGTCAATGAAAGGCGTGGGGTGAGGTGGGGTAAGGGACTACCGCTACCTGGACTATTGTACTTGGAGAGACGGCAGCTCTTAGTTCTCAGCTTGTCTTTCTCACGAGGGACATTTTGCAAGTAAGTTGTTTTAAAGAAGTATCACTTGGAAGCGCTGTTATCACTGGATATTGTAAGTTCTACCTGACTCAAGGGGCACTGTAAATCTCCCGTAAGGCTGTGTATCTGTTATTTCCTTGTCTGTGGCCTGGACCTTTATGAAGTTCTCGAAAAAGGAATTAAAAATTTTAAGTAAAATTTGTTTTTACACATAACTATGCAATGTTTGAATAAATAAAGCATTGTAAAGGCCCACTTTTCAATTGATATAACAGGCTGCCAAAATATAGGCTAGGCCTTCTTATATTCCTTTGGCTAAACTATTCAATCATAAAATAATATTGCATTGATACTTGGTTTAATACTATCGATTACCATAAGTCTATATATTTTTCATTTATTGGTTTTATAACTCCAATAGATAGGCTCTCATTTCTTATCTTTCAAAACTATCGCCAATAATCTCTAACAAATCAGTGGCAATACTTTTCGTAAGTCTAAAGTCTTTTTTTTTAACCTAGCTCAACAAAATCTTTAAAATAAATATTAGTTCTTGTTCAAAATGTAGGATTTTTACGTTTGTTAAAACACTCCAGCATATCATAAATATCTGAATCTGAATCAAATAGCATATTTAAACTCTATCCTAACTAAATCAAACAACACACAATGGAATGTTTTGAACAGTCATCTGATACACACATAAAAGTCTATGGGGTATTTTGATATGGTTTGTTAATTTTTATGACTATATGAGATATATCCATGTTTGATTAGTTTAATGAAATGAATGGGTTAATAAAAGGATCGAAGAGCATAACTAAGTTCAACACACATGAACTGTTTCTTTAAACAAGTCGATTTAGGCTCAAATAGTAATACTTCCTACAAGCCTATAAGCTAAATGATCGTTTGACCGTAACACTTTTACACAGAGTTTGAGTTAACATTTTTCCAGAGAGTTTGATCGTTTGACGATATATATGGTTATTAAATATGGGTCCACGGGCCACCCTGTGCATAAATCTACGGAGGGCACTCAGTTTGTTGTTAAAACGTTAGGTTATTTAGTATTCTTAGACTTTGAACTTTATATTTTGTCATGTATTATTATCATGACTCTACCGTCGTTTAAGTTAGGTACTTGTGATCTTTACTCTGCTTAAGTTTTATGCTAGGGCATGTGCTGGCTCTTTGCCACTAATTATGAAAGATATTTATTATAGTAAGATGGGAGACCAATTTATTAGAGTTTTATTGTCATTCTCTGATGACGCCATTTTGAGACGTCTAAAAATAAGGGGCCATCTGTTGTTTGCTATTATTTTAGTGCCCATCTGGCCTTGGCGGTAATCCTTGTGTATTATTCCCCATCTGTCTTATGTCCTTGCTTAGTGCTTTAACTCTTATGTTCCTCTCCCTCATTGAACTGTATCATGTTAATTGTGAAATAAATGTGTAACTATCTTGTTCTTACCTCTGTGTTATTTGTGTGGGATGATGTGGGTAGGTAACAGTAATTCCTACAAATCCTATAACCTAAATTATAGTTTGAATGTAAAACTACTACACAAAGTTTGTTATTCAAACACATGTAATTACATTTTAAGATAGCTTATTTCATTATAGTTAACGAACATGAAATACAATATGGCTTCTGAAAGCAATAGTCTATACAAGCTAAGAGCCAACTTTATATATATATATATATTGTAATATAGTAATACATAGGCTTACCATACGTCCCGGTTTGAAGTTTTAGTCCCGGCCGGTTTGTCATTTTGTCCCAGTCAGGAGAAAAATGGTAAGAATATGAAAAGTGAAACACAAGAAGTGAAAGATAATAGGTAGATATTAGTTGATTTGGCAGCACTGCTTACTTTTTCTCCATTACGTCACCACAACATCCGTTATCAAGAAACAAAACAAATCACAGTGTGCCGGTGAAGACTAGATTAATCAGCAGTGAGCAGAGGTTATAGAAAAGGCTGAGGTCTGCATAGGTAATAGAGGGGGAAGGTCTGTACGTCTGTAAGCAAGTTATCTAAGCTGATTTTATTTACTAATAACTTATTTTACTAGTCTGTGACTGATTATTTTAATTTTGAAGTTAATATTTTGATGTAAATCCTTTTATCTTAACACGTCCATCCATAAAAGAAACTAAATTTACTAACGAGTTAAAAAAAAGTTATGTGGCCAAGTTCATAAGGTTAAGTGTGAACAGTGTTCGTCAGAATTTTCAATTTCCCATGGTGGGTGTTACGACATTAAAGATCATTTAAAATGTGCGAAACATAAAGCTAGTTTGACTGCAGCCGTAGGTTCTTAAAAACTTTTGTCGTATTTTAAAAGCGCTGATCCTGCTTGTTGATAAATACCCTTTAATAGCTGCCAAAGAAGCAACTTTTGCGTTTCATACTGCTCATGATTTAAGCTTTATTCCGGGATCAACTTAACGTAACTTAATGTAACGTTCACTTGAAATTAACTCAAATTATGTGTGATCACGATTCACTTAACTTAACAACTCGAGCCAAACATATGCATTCTCGAGTATGATATGTGGTTTGGTACTATTAGTAAAGTGATTATCTGTGAATGCTTACAGTTTTCAATCAATATAATAAATATCTATTTTTAAACTTTTTTGATAAATTTAGTTCCCTATTTTAGTTTAATTATTTTGTTTCAATGTCTGATGACTATAACTTACGCTAAAGAGTAAACATTGATCATAATACCAACAAATGAATTACTAAATAGCCCTGTTGACGTCACATAGTGGTTGGCTGGCTAATTCTCGTGATACCCTTCAAGTAAGGTAAAGTAAAGTAAAAGACCTCCCAAGACATCTCTTACATTAAGTTAACTGCAAGTCAACGTTAAGTTAAGTGCATCGTGATCGCTTCCATTTAAACACACGAGGAGGTCCTTTACGTTAAGTTAAGTTAAGTTGATCGTGATCCCGGCATTACGTTAAGTTACATTAAGTTAACGTTAAGTTGATCTTGATCCCGGCATTAAAACAGCTGATTGTTCATCTAAATTAATCTCCAAGTTATTTGAACCAATGTTTGGTGTTGCCAAAACGAAGTATGAGGATATTGTTGTAAATGTAATTGCGCCAATGACAATTAATGAAATTCACGAAGATTTAAGAAAATCAAATTTTGTGACATTAACAATTAATGCTTCCAACAGAAAATAATTTAAAATTGTACCTTGTTTTGTGCGAAACTTTGTACCAGAACAAGTAGTAAAAGTTAAACTTTTAGACATTCAATCTATTCTTGGTGAAACATCAGAAATATTGGCAAACTACTTGTTGTTAGTTATCAAAAAACATGATTTATCAAAAAAAGTTGTTGGGTTTTATGTTGACAAATTGAAATACAAATTTTTGAAGCATAAAACGGAAAGGTGTAAACAATGTTTACAGTCGACTAAAGAAAGAAACGGGAAGAAATAATGTGGGTGTTGGTTGTGGTGCCCATATTGTTCACAACTGTCTTCAAACAGCTGTTGATGTTTTATCTATTGTAGTAGAAGCTCTGGGGTTAAACAAAATTGTTAATATTTCCACATTTACACTGTGCATGTGACTCAGCTGAAAAGGTTCTGTGAATTTGTAAACGTTGAATACAAAATTGTTCCGCCTCATGGCAATACCCGATTTCTTTCACTGCTTCCAGCAACATGGCAATATCCGATTTATTTCACTGCTTCCAGCTATTGAAAGGATTCTTTAAATTTATTAAGGACTAAAGTTTTACTTTTACTCTCAAGAACACTGCCCGTTGATTATAAAATAGTTATTTGACAATGATTGAGGGAAATGTATTTGTGGTTCGTTCATGGGCAGCTAAATCTGTTTAGCAAAACAATATTTACCATTGAGAAAACAAAAGCAAGTGCAACTGATATTGTTATCAAACTTAAGAAATTAAAAACAAATCTTGAAGAAAGGCGGGATAATAGATAATATACACACAAGGAACAAAAAAAAATGTTCAAGGCATTAGAGGAGGTAAGAAGCGTTAATGTTGATATAGTTATGAAAGAACTTACCTATTTTTATGATTGATGTGTGACCTACATTGATCTATGGGAAAATAGTTTCGGTGGAGAAGAAATTATATGGCCAAAAATTGAAAAATCAGCAGAAAAAATTAATGAAACACTTGGAAATGGTGTAAGAAACTTAGATGAACTATTTGATGAAGTGATGTTTGCCAAGGTATTTTGGTCCTCAAACTGTGACACTTTCAAAACTACAAACTTAAATTGTGAAGAAAAGTGGATTCAACGATTCAATCACTTCAAAGACCAGAAAATTTCTGCATCTAGCCTCCACCGAGCTGTGGAATACATTTTCTGCCTACCAGTCACTTGCGCTCCTGTTGAAAGGGTGTTCTCACTGATGAACAATGTATGGTCTCAAGAAAGAAGAATGGCAGAATCAACAGTGAAATGCCTAATTTACTGCAAAATAAACATTGAACTAAGTTGCACTCACTTTTATTAAAAGATAAAGAATAACAAAGCATTTCTAAAAAATGTTCACGCAAGTAACAAATACGATTGGTTTCAACCAAATAATTAGTGTATTTATCAGTAGACCTTAAGTTTGTTAAATCTCCTAGCCTATAGTATATTATGTTTTATAACTATAACTTCATCTTTTTATTCATACTTTTCTCTGTAATGCATTCAAGTATAGTTCTATCAGTGAGGTTGGCTTCAGTTTTCATCTAAATAAATTAACAAAATTAGTTTTTAGCTTTTAAATGGGAGTTAATTTTCAAATATTTGTATCCCCATTTACACCATATATATCCATTGGATTTGTAAGGGCGGAGGGTTGGGGGAAGCCCGTAAAAATATGTTTATGCTCATTTCCCCTTTTACGCCTTTATGCATTAAGATTTTCTTCAAGAAAACCCCTAAAAGTGTCCCAGTTTGAGAGGAAAATATTTTTGTAAGCCTAGTAATATTTCATACAAGCCTATAACCTAAATGATAACTTGAATTTAAAACTACTACACAAAGTTCATACAAACAAATGTAAATAAGTTTGAAGCTATCTTTTATAATTTTAGTTATAGAACTTTAAATATATTGTTTCTGAAACCATTATATAAGCTAATAAAATTTTTAAATGTATTGTAGTCTTGGCAGAATGTAAATATTAAGAGTGTTTGCTAAATATTTTAAAATATTATTGAGTTTATTCTTACTTGTACAATATTACCTTGAAAACTGAATTGTATATCCTTTAATGTAAATGTGTCTCCAGCCAAGTGGGGTATTATAATACTACTCTATTTAAAAAAGCACATTTATTCACCAGGCACCCGTTTTTACACAAGCACATTAGAAGAAACCGTTAAATATGTTCCCTCACTAGCAAGCAGACGACAAACTTAAGCGTCACAATTTGGTGGGGGGTGTTTATGTCAATCCAGTATAGTATTGAGATAACTGCTAAAACACAGTATATTTTACGGTATTTTAGTTACCCGAAAGCATAGTCAATAGAAAATCACACCAACCTAAAGGTCATTATTAAAAAGTGTATATCGACCTTACCAAATATATAGCTAAGTCAATGGTGGCTTGAAGCTAAAATTAGTGGGGGTGCTGCTCCAGAAAATTGTTAGTATTTGTTTTAAAATTGTGTAAAAGGAGAAAAAAAATTATAAAAAGAAAATTTATCCAGGAGCTTGATGAAATCTTAACAAAAAAAAATTTTCTACTTACTTTAACTTAAATTGTTACAGTTCAAGCTTGATCTATTAATTTAAAAATGAAATCCATTCTTATTGTTTTAATTTGCGCAAAAAGTTCAGTAATTTTCTTCTTGGTTTCTGGATGACAATTGAGGAAATTTTTTTCCATTGAAAGTACTGCGAGCACATTTAGTCCTTCTGTTAAATAAAAGAACTGAAAAAAATTAATCAAATAGAATAGCTGGAAGCAGAATAATAATATAATTCTACACTCATCTACACTTTATCACATTCAAGAATATGGTACACGGTTTTTAAGAACAAAACACGCTGAATAAAAAAAACTTCCTTCCACCATCACGCCATAGCCGGCACTACGAGAGCATTAGTGCCCTCTCTACCTGGTGGTCCCGCCTTCCTCCCCACCCACCCCCCTCCTATGTGCATATGCGCACAACAGTCAAACACCACGATACTGGCACTGTGAAGCGCACAGTTCCATACAAAGATGTTTGTATCTTTTTCATAGCCTGGAGGATGACTACTGAAGTACTGACATTAAGCTTAAGGAATATATATTGTACTACAAAAATAAAGACGGAATTAAAGAAAAAAGTATTCATTATATTAAATGTTATCGATAATATCAAGTGCCTATACACGAACTGCCACTGCCACTCACCTTTTGGTGACCACCAGTAGAGTTGAAACTCCTAGTTATTTCGTCCCACGCTCTCTTCTAAACAGCTACAAAAAAATTAATCCCTACATCCGGATTTTATTTTCGATAATCGTGTGAGTCTTGAATTGTTTCAATAAATATATTCACTCGTCCTCGTTAAAAGGTGGATGTTTATATATTTTTCTGCCATTTTCAGAAATATTTTGACGTTTATGATCGGGTTTGTTAACTTTCAGAGCAAAATCTAAACTATAGAAGGAAGTGGGTGTAGATAATTTTATTTCCCGCTGGGGTGTGGTATATCTGTGTATGATTTTATCACATGACTGCTTGCCAGACGTTCCATCAAGGCATCCGTCAGACTTGGCCAGTGCTTAGCTTTTGCTTTGCTAGTGCTGTTCCAGTACGTTGGTCAGGCCATGTTCTCAAAATGACAACTAGCTATCTCTTAAAAAGATAATTCTTTCATCCTGTACCGTGGATAGAGACTAGCCCAGCACCAACAACATTTTTGTACTCACCGTTCAACAGTCAAGCTGGGGTCTCGTTCAAATACTACGGTCACGCCACGGAACGACCTTGTTCATCCTCCCTGGAATAAACTCTGTTTGGGAACTCAAAGTTTTAGTCAAATATTTTCCTGGCTAAAACTATCCATTTGAAGAGCGCGTGCGCGAGGTGGCCTGTCTAAGTGGTTGTCTATGCGTCGGCTGCCCGAGGTCACCCCCACCCCCTTGGCTGTGTGTCTCAACGCCGCTGTGCGCAGGTGACGTGGAAGACATAGGTTCTGTGAGTGGCTATTTATGAACACATTATGAAGTCATTCTTTCCTCCCATTTTTCCCCCCTACTGGGCAGAACTAAATATAAGCATGTGTTTAGTAATGTAAGTCACTCTTTGATGCCATCTAGAAGTAAGGCACACTTGGGCACTATGTAGGGCCTTAGGAATATTATAATGTAAGTTTTTGTATAGGAATTAATGTGATATTTGGACACGAGCAAGTTATTTTCAGGCTAGGGTTCAAATCTTGGTAAAGATTATGTAAATTATTATAAATTTGATCTTTGGCCACGAACAAGTAATTTTCAGGCTAGGGTTCAAATCTTGGTGAAGATTATGTAAATTACTATAAAATATGGTCTTTGGCCATGAGCAAGTATTTTCCGGTCTAGAGTTCTAAACATGATCAAACGTAGTCCGTCTGTCCGGAGTCATTAATAATCTGATTATTTATTGTGTTAGAGGTCAGATGACGTTAACTGTTAGTCGCTTTATTTACTTTCTTGTAAGTCGTGTTATACGTGGGTTTATTTATTGTATTTAACTGCCAGATGAATTTAGTTCGTTGTTGCTATGTTTATTATGTTAACTGACAGATTAGAAGCAAGTTTAGTTATAATGTGATCTCACAGTTGTCTTTATTTCTTTGTCAGTTTATTCGCTATCTAGTAGGACATACTAGATGTGTAGTTATTTATGGTTTTTGCAGACATAAGTCTTGTACCTTGTAGTACTATGAGTAGCAAGTTGTTGCGAGTATTATTCGTGCGTAGGCATTGAGCCGCGGACATTATAATTTTAGAACTCCCCCTTTTTGAAATAGTTTACTGTAATAATAGAACTTCCGAATTATTTCTATAAATGTATGGAATATTGTATTGTCAGACACTTCGAAGGATCAATATTGGCTTTAAGTCTATTAGACCAAATTGTATATAGTTTTCTGTGTTAACTTCTACTGTAATAAAATAGCCTTTCGGCCATATCTGTTAATTTTGCTTAGTTCTTGCCTATACCCAGTCTTAACCATAGGATTTTCCTCTAGGCTTAACTATGATAATGCTGGTGAAACAAGGGTCGGTTGGGCTTGTTGAGAACAGATCAATAAAGGTCCCTTGTGATTACCTGCCATTAATATTGTGATTAGCAAATCACTTCCTGTGGGAGTAGGTAGGAACATTGGTAGTATTGCTAAAGGTACGGACCCCACAGGGGGTGCGGTTGAATCCGATTAAAATATATTCAAGCCTTCATTGAGCTCATTCCAAAACTACAGTCTCACATTCTCGTCTTCAACCTCAACCGGAGTATAACCAGCAACCAGCATAATTCTATGGAAGCCTATTTTCATAAATAACCATAAAAGTCTTAATAATACAAACTCATACATTCTCACAAAAAGTTTTGCTGTTAGGCTTATGATTAAACATACTCCCGGTCTTACTCTCACTCATTCATTAACACCTGACCACAGTGCCAGGCTAGCCTCACTCATCATCAAAACATATTTCCCTTTCTGCTTGCTTTCAAATACATACATCAGATCAAATTTTCTTCCAATCATTTTCTCTAACAGTTCATTCTCTTTCCAACACACTATTCTCCCATTACACTTCCAATAGTCTCCATGTTCTCGCCAGCTTATCAACAGATGGGCCTTTCAGTTTTAACCTCACGTGCCCATCATAGATTTGGTCATGCGAGGTTTGTAGTGTACAGTTTCTTTTAGTAATCAATTGAGAGTAGACCAAGCTACTAGCCTTTATCATAAACACACCCATAACAGTATTCACTGTTTATGGTAAATATGCTGTAACGATTGGCAGTGAAACATTTTAGTTAGTATACCACAATTAACATAGTTGATCAGTCTACCATTGAGCATGCTTACAGTGTTCCTGGACACCAGTATCCCTACTAGAGAATCTGCCTTTCTGGCCAGTATACCGTTGCCCGTATCACTACCACTAGGAAATAAGGCAATGCATCGACACACCAGGACACTAAATTAATTACTTTAGAAAATTAAAGATACATTATTAATTATCATATAAAGTAGTCTGAGATATTTACTAAACTAAATCAGCATAGGCCTAGTTATTTTCAAAAATTTTCAAAACTCACAACTTCGGTCTTCAGTAAACTACTATCCAAAAAACAAAGTACATAATGTACCCAACTGCCACAGCCTACTCAAAAACTCAATTCTCTTTAGCTGACAGCTGGTACAAATAATTAAAAATAAATATAACTAGGACAATCACGGTAGCATGGCCCGAGTAAATGTTGGACATGTAAAATTTCAATGTTTATCAACTTCCATGCTCTCATTTACCACCTAGCTCATATTTGAAATAGCATAATAAATACCCTTCGTAACTTCCCAAGACATAATCCATATTATCCTAATATAACTCACAAGTTACAGACTAAAAGTATTAATCAAATGAAATAATTTTTTATGAGCAGGTAGGGTATACAGAAAGACGCAACTCTATGTTATATTTTTAAGTAATACAATAATTTGTTCAAATAATAACAATTCTATATAACAAGGTGAACAAAAGATAACCAGTAACTTGAAGACGAGATACGTTTTAATATAGTAAACATAGAGTAGATAAATAAAATTGCAACTATGCACACAAAAAAATTTATCTCAATTTATATGATGGGGAAAGGCTGGCAGGGGGGTTATTTAATAATAATTGACCAGAGGCATGGAACAAAACATTATAATAACCTGAACATTTAACTCACACAAAAAAACATTGATATCATATAAACTATAAGCAATGATCCAATACGTAAGTGAACATTGTCATCAATCGACAAAGGAAAGCATGAAAATTAAAATACAAAAAACGACTAACACAAGGTTCACACCAGCCAAGCAAGCCTTTCACAAATTCCCACAAGATTTCAAAATTACACCATAAGGGGTGTGTGTGTGAAGTCACCTTTCTTCTTTACCAGGCCTATTTATATCCATCCAAACCAAGTTAAATATATTAAGAGCTAGGTATATATTTCTATCAGAGCCCACCTTCAGTCAGCAAATAACAGAATTGCAAAAGATTGCTCAAAAAATTAAGTTAACTAGTTCTTTTCCTAATTTTAAATAACCTTCTGGTAAACTATCCATAAAAAAACAGTATAGAAATAGTGGCCTAGGGCCCATTCAAAGTAAATTAAGTGTTCTGTACATTTATAAACCTATGAGAATGAGGAGTGTTACATTTTTATAGCTTAAAGAGAATTTTGAAAAGATTAATTATAACAAAATTTTAAAAACGAAATGTGAAACTTGCTTACATGTCTACCTTCAAAGTGAGCCGCCTTCCAAGAGTGCCATCACTACGTCATACAGGGTGTTTTATAATTTATCTTACGAGGGTAGGAGGTTGTTGACTAGTATGTCAAGAGAAAATGTAGATTCACACAGTACCATAACATAGTTCAACCAACCAATGTTCTTTTTTATTCTTGGAGATAGCTACACATGTGTGAACCTCCACTGAATAGCACTTTAAGAGAATAAATTCCCATTCCCTCTCTTTTGGGTTTTTACTGTATGTCGATGCTAGGTGTTCCACCGAGGCCTATTCGACATGACGTTTATCGTATTGTCCTAGGGCAGTGGTGATATTTAGAGCGTTTTACTCTCCACACGGTACAATATACAATGTTATTTGGGAGATCAACCGCTCATTAGATATCCATTTTTTTTTAAAGTCACTGAAGCCATTCTTAAAATAATTCAATTTTTTTTAATCTAGTCATCAACAAACCAAACTTAAATTATTATTTTTTACCCCAAAGACCAACATACAGCATTAATTTTCATGCCAAAGACTCTCAATAGAACCATTTGTAACCAAATCAATAAAGCAATTTTTAAAATACTTCGAATTTTTAGGAAATCTGTCTTTTGTAAATTATGTTTAAAATGAGTTTCTACTAAAAAAAATACTATAAAGTGCAGTTTTTAATGAAAAAAATTCCCAATCTACCCATATGAAACCAAATTGATGAACCATTATAAAAATGTTTTAGTTTTTGAAAAATAAATTTTAAATAAACAACCAAAAATGAGTTTTTCACCCCAAAACAAGAGTACAATGTTATTTCTCATATTAAAAAAACTCACAAAATATACATTTGGAACTATATGGTTTGCGCCATTTTTAGAATATTTTAAGATTTAAAAAATCATTCATTAATAAAATACCCAGGAATGATTTTTACTCCCAAAATAATTAAAAAAGTGCAATCCGTCATGTCAAACACTTCCAAGAAACCCATTTGGAACCAAATAAGATAACCATTTGCAAAATATTTAGGTTTTTTGATAAATATGTCATTATCTACCAATAAATGATTTTTTAGCCCAAAAACATTGTAATTTGACATACAACACAATATGCAGATATTCATATTCAACACAATCGTTAGGAGTTATTTTCCAAATATTTTTAGTTTTCAAAAATTGACATCAATAAACTATATTTCAATTAATTTTTGCCCAAAAACCAATCACACATTGCTATTTGTCATGC
>CABEEJ010000757.1:5764-25552 GCA_901482245.1 Timema douglasi
TCCTTGCTTCTCTCTCATTACATGCCTATATTTGGTCCTTTTAGAGTCAGAAAAAAGAGTATATAACGGGTGACCCCTACGTTAATTCGACGGTAGTTCATCATTTTATATCCTCGAAGGAGGAACCTCTGCTCGAGCACCTGAAGAAGAAACTGGTGGTCTTGATGTTTGGGTCGTGGGTCTCACCACCTTGACACCGAGGGAATCTCGTCTGATGTTCCAAGTATTCAACAAATATCCAAGTCCTTTAGACTTGTTGTTTTAGTCAGAGTGACTAAATTTTGTTTCTGTGTCCTTCTGACTTGGTTTAGTTAGTCAAAGCGGGCAAAATATTTTCTAAGCCCTTCAGACTTGTTGCAGTAGTCAAAGAGACTAATTGTGTTTCTGTTAGTCGAAGCAGCTATAATGTTTTCCAAGTCCTTCAGACTTGTTGTTTTAGTCAGAATGACTAAATTTGGTTTGTGTCGATCTGACTTAATTTATTTAGTCAGATAGTCTGAGTATATATTTTCCCTATGTCCATAATGCTTAATTACAAGGGCTTTGAGCTCTATATGTAATAAGGACCTTGCTTTAAGGTTCCTCTTCTCCATAAGTTCATTATTCCGTTTTAAGTCTTTATGACTTCACAATATCCCACGAAGCCGTGGACGTCATGCTCACGTGTTCGAATTTTTGTATGGCTACAAGCAGGTTGTCTAGCGCCTTTATTTGAGGACCTATTTAGGTCAGTATTTCACAGCATTCTTGTTGGCACCCCTTTTTGGGTGCGGTAAGTGCGGAACACGGCTAGTTTTGTATAGTGGCCCTCACAGATAGTATTTTCATTTGCCCGTTGTTGGCACCTCATTTGTCTGAGTTTTTTAGGTTAGTGTGCTAGATTTTATGTATACCCCAACGAGTGGGTAATGGTATAAATTTACTATTGAGTGCTCTGGCAGTACCCACTGGGAAAGGACCGGCCATATAACAATTTTGTGTTGACACCTGATGTTAGCCATCTGCTAATTTAATTAACAGACCATCCTGTTACCATTTATTATTTAGTGTGTCTATGGGACCTTTCTTAATTTCAAATCAAGCTAGCTAGTTTGGCCGACATTTAGCTTAGTAACTCTAAAACTATAGGATTTGCAGTTATATTTTTATTACTAATTAATTCCCCATGTTTTCTGTTTATACCCTTCTGGTGGTAGTCTGGCGCTAGTCCGGCTGTTTTGGAATCCAATACTCTCTATCAACTTAACTTCCTTTTGACTGTTCCGTGTCGTCCTGGACACGTATTCTCCCAGCTACGGGAAGTTCCTATATTTTTGGAGTTGTTAAATCCTATCATATTTGTCAGTATAAAACTTGATGTTTTCCTTTATACTTCTAAGAGTTAAATGTTTTCCCTAACCAATTTAACGGACATTTATTACTGTTGATCTTTCTTTGGTCCTGCATTTAATCTAGTGCATCAATTGTTGCCCTATATCATCTTTTTATGTTTTTTATAATAAATCTATTATTGTTACCTATTTATTTCTCTTACTCTTGTGAAATATTTCCCAGTCTCTATTTTGTTATACATTTACTTTGTAATAGTTATCGTTACCTCCTCTACATTATTATAGTGAAGGAGAAGTAACGATACTCGCGATACATATGCTTGTTACAGTCAGAGTTAATTAAATAACGATTAACTAATGTTATGTTCCTAAGCTCATGAAAAGAAGAGGATTAGGTTTATCTGAGGGCATTTTCTAATAGCGGTGGAGTCCCCCAACCATAAATCCCAGATTTTTTGTAACAATGAATCCCTCTTGAAGAAATTGTTTGTCGGGGCTATAAACATACAATTACTTACTAGCCTAGGGATTGAGAAGGAATTACTCTATGACATTAAGAACTCGAACCTTCACCACCTACCCCTATAATGAGCTAGTTCTATCCAGTCAACCTCATTACACCCTATCTATTTCAGGTCCATTCTAATGTTATCCTCCCATTTGCGTCTAGGTCTTCCAATTGGGTTTGCAAGTCTATACTTTGAGCACGGTTCTAGATTCTCCCATTCGCGCTGCATAATTTAGAGAGAGCTCTGGCCCACCCCCTCATTCCACCCCCAATCACGCTACAACATCCTATCTTTATACAATCCTGACCAAAGAACTCTATTTTTATATATTCTCTTGTAAGTAATATGAAAATGTGATTATTTACTCCTTAAAGTACATTTTAGCTACAAAAGTTACTCAAACCTTATATTCATACAAGTCATGTAATCCATAACTGTCACTTTTGATTGATAATTTTAATACCTATAAAATAATACAAAAAATATATTAAAATGTGTACAGTGTTGACAGAAAAGTATGCGTTTTCTCAAAGTTTCTTCTTAATAAAAACTTATGGATTTATTATTATTATTAGTTCAGTCTTACAAAAGACCCATCCCTTTAGTCAGTGAACTTAGACCACCAATTCGCCCTGTCCTCTGCATCCTTCTTCAGCTTCCAGAATTTTCATTTTTCCTTCAGACCATCCAATATTTGAATCCTATTCTTTCCTAAGGTCCTCTTTCCCTCAACCTTTCATTCTATGATGACGTGCAGAAGACAGTTCCTCCTAAGGATGTGTTCGATCCAGTTTGCTTTGTACCGAAGACTCGCATTCAAAATGGTCCTCTTCTCATCCACTCTTCTTAGGACTTGTTAATTTGTTACCCTGTCTGTCCAACAGATCTTCTCAAGTCTTCTCCAGCACCATATTTCAAAACTCTCCAAGTATCACTATGCACACATAATACTTACTGTTAACTATAAATAAGAGAAAACCATTAGCAAATCAGAAAATAGCTCTTAGTTATCGGATTTATTGGCCCATAAGCTTTGGTTTCAAAAAAAGCCAATGCCAGTATCAAAATAGCATTGGGCTTAAGCCGTCGTTAAGATCAAGAATGAATGAAACTTGGGAGCCACCGATAGTTATTTTGGAAACGGCCCAAATCAAACAATTTATTTTGGTGCCAAAAGCCCAACTGTTCGCTCAGTCTATGCACAGCTTACTCTATTTAATTTAACCACACATTATGAGAATAGTTCATATTAAAGAAACGCGCCTTAATGCATTGTGAATAAGGTGTAAAAAAACCTTAGTGAAAAAATGTAGTTCTAATGCATTGCTGTCAACGTTGTAAGACAAGACAATCGTAAATGATTACAAAATATAGTTGAATGTAGATAAAGTTGTCAAATTAACTCTAAATGGGCCTTATTCTTGATTACTTTTACTAGTTAAGGTATTAAAATAAAAGTCAACCTATTTAAGAGATCTACTCCTCCCCTTCATGTAGAAGCTGTCAAAAAATATTGTGATCATCAAAGAGTTTATGTTCTCCATAAACACAGCCCACATGATAATAAATAACGCAAACCTTAAATAGCATGAATATTTATTTTTTATAAAACGTCATAAAATATTCAAAGATACCATAAAATCGAGAAAGTATACTAGGATTATAGTGGGAAGAAAGGATTGGAAAATACAAACTTTTTTGTGCGTTCAACATTGATAATATTTAGCTAAGACATATTTTATAGGTATCGATGTATTTTAAAAGTTCCTAAGGAATAGTTTGAATGTTATACTTTTGTACATTATTAGGGAAGATCCGGTAGAGTTGGTAGCTCTGCCCGTACATTTTGGCGGCATTTGCAACCTCAACTTCCAGGGCCCTCAGGCTTAAGTGGCCCGGCTAACTTTAGATCATGCCAACAATAAGTTTATAATTCCAGTCGAGTGAGAAGTCTGGGAAACAATCGTTCGTTCTAACGAACAATATCCTCCACCTGAAGCGCTCAGCAACGACCGTGTGTGTGAGCCTCCCGATCTTAGGGGCCGTCAAACCTCCACACACTGAACAATGGCGAACTACGAAGGCCACAGTCGCAAACTCTAAGATGGATTTGTTTCAAGTGCGCCCATCAACTCGAAACTAGTAGAACCAAGTTTTTAGAGGGGTGGGTTTTCATTAAAACTACAGTGTACGAGAGAGGCTGTGCCCGCCGGACCTGCCTTATCGCAATCCTCCACACTTGAAGCTAAGGAGGGGTCAAGGGAAGGAAGCCGGTGCCAAATGAAATAGGATGTATCTTTCATCCATCCATCCCTCTTTACAACCCTAAGTTTAAAGCCTCAGAGCGTTGTACCCACACCACTGTAAATTAAACTTTATACGAGTTGTTTTTACTACGGCAAAGCTCAACAGTACGATCTCACCAAAGCGAGCAGCTAAACATAAAGGTCTTATGTACACACTTCCCTACCCGCCTTCATAAGTAAAACAAAGTTCTTAGTCAGCCCTTGCCATAACTTTGCCTCGGAGAAATTGTTTTAAAAAGCATAAAAGGATATATATATATATATATATCACACAACTTTCTTTTATGTTTCAATTAAATGTTAAAAACGACCTTTAAACGCAGTCGATATTACAACTCTATTTCGATAAACCTGTAGTTACTGTCGTCTTTCCCAGCGAGTCTGCTAACGAGTTTAATGTTTTCTGCTGGGGGAGCAATTCCAAATTTAAACAGCCGATGCAGGCAAACCAAATCGTTCCAGAAACAAATCGATGTGGTTTTTAAACGAAGTCGTTCTCAACCCACACACACAAAGTTGGACATTTTTCGAAATCAGAAATTTACCAGAATATGCCCTTGTTTTCTTTGTGTTCTCTCTCAAGAGATTGCACTTGTATACAACAAATCAAACCTGTTACGTTGAGAGATTAGTTTGAAGGGATCACGTATGACTTAACACGGTTACTTAACTGCAATCAAATACGTATTTGTAATACAAAAAATATTATTAGTGAAATGACGTGAGTAGAATCTTAAACAAATGTTCAAGAAAATTAGTATTCGTTAATTAATGGACAATTTCAGTAATTCCTTGAAAACCACCTATAAAATGTGCAGGTTTCCTCCCTAACCGTAACATTGGTCGTTTTGACTTAAACCATCAAAGAAAATAATCAAAGCCCACACTAATGATTTTTATTGATTAGAAAAGGGCTAATAACGGCTGTAAAGGGATGAAGAATTTAGTCTAAAGGAAGTGCACCTACATTAGCATGGAGAGAATAGAGAGAAACAAGCCGTTTTTGAAATACCTTTGAAAGCACACATAGTGACACAAAAGTTTACGAAACATGGTGATACGAAACAATTTTGTTCATTGTGTTGCATCGTGTATCAGTCTACTTGGAGTCAAATGAGTCGCTGCACAATGACTGCCACAAGGCGGAACAACAGTGACCCAACACGTTGAAACAAAGAAGCTGTCATCTCTTCTCTAATGTATCATACAGTTTACTACACTTGCTTCGAGAAAAATACCGAGCACACTATCCACGTGATACAAGTCTCCTTCGAAACATCGCGCTGTGGTGATCATTCCTGTTTTGTTTTTGCTTTGTTACTTTCTAAACCTATGCGAGTGAAGTTAGAAAATTTCTCAGAGAACTTCCTCAATTTCGGTTTTTACTTTTCCAAAAAACCTTTCTCGATTATTTTTTCATTGATATGGTAAACCAAGTATTTCCTATTTAATGATTCCTTCTGATCAACTAAACATTCTCAGGACATTATGGCAAACTGTTCAACACTATCGATATAATCAACATTACACGTAGACATCTTAGCACAGACTGAAATATTTTTATTTCATCATTTTTCATCTGGAAAAAAATAGACGAAACGTTTCTTGTGTGATGATTTCAAGATGTTTCGAAAAGTTTTGTGTCGTCCTGTGTGCACCCAGTCTAATGGGGCGTCGCAACATTTCAAGGATGGTAAGGAAGATGCTGGAGATGTTTTAATGGCTCTTCTTGGAAAGCACGGAGACTTGAAAAAGAAGACACACTTAAATGTATCCTATTATTATTATTTGTTCCATCTTTCGACAGGTTCGTTGCCGTGTCCAAACGGAGTCCTCCAACATGTTTCCTTCTTTGTCTTATTCTCATCTCCATATATCATTTTTAACTAACTGAGATATGATGCCAGTGACGATTGCAGATCAATCCATCTTCCCCTAAAGATCAGCTCCCCCTAGCACCGCTATTTACTTCCCAACATCCGAACCTCCCTCCTCCTTGAAATGACCTTAGAAAGCTTAGATACAAACATGTAATTTAGAAATATTGACAAGTTCATGACAAAATGATGAAGTTTTCGACGTCTAAAAACAATTTACCTAGAAACCATTGCGTGGGAAAACATTTAGCACGTTGCGCTACTGTTTTTCTAATCGTCAATGTAGACATACATCAAACAGAGGAAGATGTATTGATTGAAGGCTTTATCTTATTTCACTTGATAAAAAAAGAGAAAAAATCGAAAAAAAAAACTTTGTTTATAATTTGTTTAGAGCAAGAAAAGAAGGAGAACACAATATAAGTGACTAAGAGAAGATCATCAAAAGTTTCACAAATATTTTAGAATGAGTGTCCCGAAGTTTGAAACTTTACAGAAACCTCTTGCATTCAGTTTTTCAGCTATCTCCTTCTAAATATTATTATCATTATTATAATAATATTTATTCTGTAAATTATATAAGCATTCATTCATACTCTAGAACCAACATTATTAAGATTTCTTCATCCATAGTTTTGGCTTATAGCACAGTTGTGTTAACAATATTGGGTGCGTATAAACTGAACGGGTAGTGCTAATAATAATAATAATAATAATAATAATAATAATAATAATAATAATAATAATAATAGAATAATCCGCAGTCACTGTCAGATTGTAGATAATAACCTTCGTGAAGGCTCGCCGCTTGCCGGAAGAAGCCGAATTTGGTGAAACGACACTAAGACGACATTTTTTAGTTTGATTCACATTGATAGGACTGTGCTCAGGCCGTACTAGGACTGTGTCGTGTCGCCTAAGGTTGCACCGTTTCCGTATTATAGGGGATAGTCCCGTTTTGCATGTTTTGTCCTATTTCCCCAGACAAAGCGCATAAAGATGTAAACTGTCCCATGTTTTGGAAATACTAAACTATCAATCAAGCTGTGTCAAGACTTTCAACAACCACAAGATAGGAACAATTTTAACTACTCAGTCCTAACTAAAATAAGGGAAGTTCCATTTCAAAACCAGACTATAAGAAACTATTGAGGGCTGGAAAGCCCAGTTATATCCGATCAAACTAGTTGGAGCAACGTACGAGACGTTCAGATAGCAGCACAGGCAAACTGCGTCGCCATAACCAGCACACTCCGTTACGGTTCCACGTCTTTGATATCAAAGGATGTCCAAATTTTTATTTGAAAATGTCACCAATACATTTGCATTTATATATTTATTTTTTAACATTCATTTTCACTTACGTTAACACACTGTGCAGAGCTAACCCATAGTCCAATTTGCATAGAAAGTGTATTTAAAAAAATACAAACTTTGATTTTTGCCAAAATTGATTAAAAAATGTTACTATGATATTCTTAGTGTTTTCTATTGGTATTACTACAGCCTACAAGTGATCAAAAGTTACAGCTGCCAATCACAAGAAAATATGTGTGAATATGTGAAAGTATTTAGTAACTTTTCTAGATGTCAGATAAAACCTTTCCTATTAAAATTAGAATGTAGAAACATTACTAAATCTACTTTCACGTGTTCATATATCAATTCATGTTATCTGCCTGCGGCTGTCACTTTTAATAGATTCTATCAATACCTATAAAATAATACTTTTAATAATGTAAAATATCATTGTTAGCGACAAAAAAGTTTGTATTTACTTAATATGGAATGAAAGGGGACGTGAAGAAAAGCCAGTGTTTTTGCAGTTTTTATGGCAAAATACTTTTTTTGCCTAAATAAATAAAATATTGCTCCAGTACAAACATAGAGTTTAATTTTCTTCACATGGTGACCTGCAAATTTCTTGAATATCTGTCAAGGGTGTTCTGGAATTTAATGACAGCTTTGTTTGTGTATTTATAAAGTTTATAATCTAATGCCACCATGCTCATGACATATATATCAACTGTTGTACTGTTTATACGCATATATACTAATTAAGCTAATAAGCTACGGATGAGAAAGGTTGGATTTAGAATAAAGTGTGCCCACACAATTTCGTGGCGGTAGAGTGTAAAGCTGTTTAGGAAAAACTACCCTCAGTACACCGAACCGTCCTCGTCCTCAGCAGTCCAGTCTATCGCGAGTGTGACGCCATTCGATCACCAGAGCGGGCCACAACATGTTGAATTAGTCTTAGAACATTGTAGTCGAAGTGACGTTTATAGTTCCCATGGTAGCGCGCGATGTCACGTCCGGAATGGACAGTTCATACATCTCATCATAGAATAGTGGCTGCGCTAGTAGGTTAATCACTCCCCGCAGAGCATTTGCGTTGCATAATGAATAAGATCCCCGGCGCATGCACACGTATACTAGGGCCGTACGATATCGACCCTAGAAACATTGTCAAGAATTCCTGGATTGACAAAACATAGGCACCAGACATAACACTATGTGTAAATATAAATATAGCTCTGCTGAGCTTAGCACCCATTAATCTCCCTACCGATAACAGATGAAAATTCGAACTAATTTGTCCACCAGTCGTGAGCTATTAGCTATCACTAGGATCATCATCAATATAAGGTAGGATGAGTTATGTAATTGTTTAAGAAAGTGCACAGGCATTCGCAGGGATATAAACGGGGAAAATAATAGGTATATAGTGATTTGGAAAAACCTCCTTTAGTTTGAAATGCTAGAATTCCATCCCAAACATTTTATTACAGGTGGACTTGTGCAGTGGATATTTAAAGTGGGTGTAATATAACAGTAAACGTAATAATATACAATTATTGCCATAAACAAACTTCAATGCATTGCCAACAAGTGTATAAACTTTGTACAGCTTGATAAGTTTGGAATATAAAAATTGTCAATCTGTCTCAAGCGGATAAGATCTGGCAACGGTGTGCTGCACAAGACATGGTAAATTTTGTCACAGATAAGTTACTGGTAAATACCATGTATAGTGGACTTACCACTTTTGTGGTTTTACATGACAGCTAGCAGAAGCTAGCAAATGGTATCAGTTACGCCAACATTGTCTAAAAATAACTTTTGTCACCATATTTGGAAACAATTATTATTTACTAATTACTACTATTATAATTACTAAAAATATTATCAATCACTTTTAACAATACTTCCTCAAAGATTACAGTATAATTTCTCTTTTCATAATCAAATGTAAGAAAAAAAAGTCTAGTGATTTCATTTTAGTTTTTCTTTTCATTCTTGTGGCAATTACCGGTTAAATAGAGCGTAAAATTCTACATTTAATGTTATTATATTCAGATATTAATATTTTTATAGCTGCCCTCGTATATCTTTAACATAAATAAATGGTTTGTGGTAATAAAGAGGAAATAACATTCAAAGTGTTTGTGAAATAATATAAAGTTTAAATCTTGTAAACAACGAGTATTAACACAATGGCCGAATCCCTCCAAGAGGACCTCTTTTTTCTACGTCAACAACTGGCTTTTACCCAGTGGCCATGTTTGTTTACAAGATATTAGGCCACTTTTAACGTTCTCTTGCTTTTAATAATTATTTTTAATTAAACAGCCAAAGAAAACTTCAATATTAAGCTAAGAACTAAACGGTTATTCTCATAACCAAAATATTACACTTTTGAAATACAGTATAACATTGAATTATCGTATACAATAAAGTTGATAAAACTACGTGGGTCAATCAACAAGTTGAACAAAATACTTTATATAGTTTAGTACTATTTATTGGTATTTATGCGTGTCTATGCTACCCGTTAATAATTTTATTACTAATTTGAATAGTACAGTGTCTTTTTTGAACATTAATTTGGCTAGTTAGTAATCTGTGTGTTCTTTTGTGAATATTATTTCGTTGCGTGAGCGTGTTATCCTCGGAAAATAAACGGATTTTTTGGTGATCTTTGAATAATTATTTATCTAATATAACATTAAAGCGTGTGATAAAATAAAATAGCGAGTGTTTCTCAGTGATCTATATACTTTATTCGAAAATTAAAGTCTATCAAGACTATAAAATAAATCTTTTAACCCCAATATGGTGTTGTGTTGCCCTCTAGGCCAAACCTCGAGTTTTAAAATTTTTATATTCCAAAAAAATCTGTGAAGTGTAATAAAAATTACTTTCGAGTCTTTATCTAGTGTTTATTAAATAAATACCAGACTAAGACTTCAAGCTATAAGTTATTGTATTTTTATTAGAAACTTTGTTACAACTGTTTAAGAGGAGTGAATCTAAAATAGATTTTTGTTAGTTAGGATAGCTTTTGATGTGTCATTGACATTTATTTTATAGGCCTAAACATATTTTCTAGGATATTGATTTTTGTTTGTTAAATTATTTAAAGTCATTATAAATAGGCCTACATATTAAAACAATATAATATAACAGATTGTAAAGGTGAGCACAAGCCTGAGGTTGTGTAAAACTTTGGTTAAGTTATTAATCTGTCGTTTTGGCAAGACAATTCAACATTTACTTGTAAGAGGCGGTCGACGAATGATGGCAAAAGCTTTATAGTTTTGCATGCTGGTTCAAGAAAGGGCTTTGTGGAAGGTGCTGAATTATTATTTGCATCAAAGAAGACCACAGGAGATTATCACGGGGAAATGAACGGGGAAAATTTCGAAACCTGGATGAAAAACCAGCTACTGATTAGCCTCGAGGAACCTTCCATTATTGTTCTTAACAATGCTCCATATCATTCTGTACAGGTTAGTGAAAACCTCATACAAGCTTACACAACGCACACACATTAAAGGCATTTTCACTCCAAAAAGTGTTTAAACACTTTCACAACTGTAATTTCCACATTTTTAAAATCAATCTTATTATCTAAGCTAATTTGTAAAATAGATTTATACACTAAAGTCTTTAAGTATCTCTATATCAAGGATGTCTAGTCACAACACCAAAACTTTCTTTTTGTCCTTAATTGGTTTTATCCAAGTTTTGTAAATAAAATTTTAATATTATATGTGAATTTTAGACTTGTCAAGACATGTTTTAATTCAGTTGATGTTAATCACTTTATTGTAGATTTTTTTTAAATATTTTGTAGCTCATTAAAAGCAAATCAAAGCAAAATAAAATATTATTTTTTTAAATATTAAATGTCAAATAATCCATATAACTATGAGTTCTCTATCTAAGTTTTAACTTTATTACCACTCCTTACTTTAAACTACTTTAGAATGTTTTCTGATTATTATTATTATTATTATTATTATTATTATTATTGCACCGTCTTTATACTCATTTGGGTTATACGCACTTACACTAATGTGTAACAGTAGGACAATTGTGAAATGAAATGGAGGACCTACAGTTTAACATGGTATCCGAACCACGGTGGAAGCCTGGCATTTCTCACATTCACAAGTTGTGATTAATACACATCTGGTCAGAGATCAAGAAAGGGTTTGGAAATCAAATAAATTTGTGCCGGGACTGAGGAATGAACCCCGGACCCCCAGACCCTCAGTACAGAAGTCTGACACCTTACCTCTAGACCACCAGGTCACCAACATGTTGTAATACTCTTAAAAATGTTTGACTTTTTTTCCTATTTGTAGTTATTGATATTCAGATTTTTCACATTTATTAATGTTGTTAATAATACTGATATTAACAAAAAAAAATGGATTTTTTAAATAATTTTCTATAAGATAATTGGAATTTTTTTTATTAAAACTTTATTTATTACAATAAAAACTGATATGGGATTAAATGCTATTTTTTTAAAAAAATATTATATTCTTGAAAAAATTAATAATACTAGGCCATCAACATATCAAGGTCAACAATATATAGAAAATAAATAAAACAGTCATATAGGTTTCTTGTATAAACTTAAAATTTGACTGTCAGAAGTGACAGCTGCTAAACACATGGTTTTGCAGATCATATGGTCCGGCGTAGGGATACATAATTTGGTCTGGTGACTTTTCAGAGCTGTCAGATGTCAGCTGTGAGCTGTCAGTCAGCACCAAAGAAGTGGTATGAGCACTGTAGTTAGTTATTTACCCATTCTACACGTCTTATAGCTCGCCCGGGCTAACCATATTTTACATTAATAAGCTAAAGAAGAGAAAAGTAGAATTTTAGAGAAAGTCTTCCAGCATGTTTGTAAGAAGAGTGAGAAACCATTTAGGAAAAATGAACTCAGAACACCCAAACTCTTCATCACAAGCCATTTATAAGCTAATCGGTCAAACTAAACTAAGTATTCCTAACCAAGATTGTTGGTATATAAGACACTGATTATGTATGAAAGGTTTTTTTAAACTTTGGATGTCATTTTCTGTTTCTATGCAAAGATTTTGACCAGAAAGGGCTCAATATTGTCGCATTATATTTAATAATATCTCTTAGTAAGCAACGAAAGTGAACTATATTAAAGCATGCCATAAACTAGCAATCACGTCAACAAAACAAAGCGGTTTCGATCAAAAGATAGGTTTATACGTATCTTACACTGTCAATTAAAAGATAACATTATCAGCAGTAAAGTTGTATTTGTTGGAAGATTTTCCTTGTCATTGGGTCTGATGGGTTCGACCTTCGTATGATCTTGAATATATATATATTGTTACATTAGTGTTCTGTTCTTGTGTGTGTGTGTGTGTGTGTGTGTGTGTGTGTGTGTTATCTGTCACTTTATCTATGTCATGGCATTGCCCGATCTTGAAACTACAAGAGAACTAGTCGAGAGTCTAATCTTTGACCCGATCAGTTACAGACTGCGTGGTGGTTCTGAGAGCTCTCCTAGGGTCGAGACGACGTTAATCAGATAGTGACAAGATCAAGAGGGGGAGCCTGGTTAAGAGGTGGGTGGGTTCCTTGTATACGACACCTTACCCGAGACGCTAAATAAAAATCTCCAACAAAATTTTCAGATCAAAATACTGAAACAACACATCTGATCCAAAGCAGACCCAATCTTAGTGACAGATTCCTTCACTCAGCGCTGTGGTCTATACGCGAGTTTGAGAATATAGCTTGAATCGATGTTATTGCTTTGATGTAAGTAACTCATTTGATGTATCTGCTTTTAACACGATTTAATATTCAAGTAATTTTTCCGGGATCAATCAAATTAATATTTTCCATCTCACATCTTTATACGAGCCTTGACATTTTTTTTAGAAAAAATTTTAAAAAATGTGTTTATTGTAGATTAGTTCCATTTACAAACTTTCAATAGCCAGTAAACATCTAATTATACAGTAGCCCCATGGCTTCTTTGGTGCTGACTGACAGTTCACAGCTGACTTCTGACAGTCAACATTTAGGTATGTACCTAAATTTTGACCGTCATAAGTGACAGCTGCTAATCACATGTTTTTGCAGATTATCTAATTAGGCGTAGGGATACGTAATTTGGTCTGGTAACTTTTCAAAGATGTCAGTAAGCACCAAATAAGCCATGGGGCTACTGTACGTGCGGGGATTTGCGGGTTACTTGTGCCACCAAGTGGCATTTTATTTTAATTTTAATTTTTCAATTACATGTGAATTAGGCTTCTGAGAAAATCGCGGAGTTCAGAAGGGTCGATCCTTTCTACCCAGATAATCCGAGTGTCTATTTTATTTAGATTTCAGATATCAAAATTGGCATCTGTCAAAGTGATAACAGCGGAAAACATCCCTTCATAGGGGTAAGCTACATATTGTATAAGCTTGTTAAAGCTGTCAAGAGTGAATTGTCTCGCCGTCCTGACGGGAGTTAGTTTCTCTCTTGTCGTGCAGCTGTCCTGAGTCGCCAGTTGAATAACTTAAAAGGCGACTGCCTCGGCCAGCGAGAAAGTATCAAACGCTGTCAGGCCATAATGCTTAAAATATAATACTGTGTCGTTTACTGGAACTCCTACATTCTGGAAAGCTTATACTCCCTTTCACCCTTCGCCTACACGACTTCTACACCTTGTCACGTTAATAAGAAAGAGGGGAAAGAAAATTACGAAACTTATCTCAAGGTAAAGAGGCAGGCCCGTATCCACAGTTTTCTTTGGGAGGAGGAGGAGGGGGGGGGGTGAGACGGGACGGATGGACACATTCTCCAAATAATGTCCGACAACGACGATCATCTCAAGAATAAACAGTCGGGGGACGGTGGCGGACGAATCTGACATGCATGGAGAGAAAAAATTCCGTATAAAAATATATTGAAGTAGACCCATTTTTGCATTCAATAATAAATTACATACTTTGATGACTTTTAATAGATAGAAAACATACAAATTTTACATACATTTTTATAAAAACTAATACATTTTCTATTAAAATTTATAAAAAGTATATTAATTATTAGTGAATGCAAGCATTGGTCAACTGTAATATATATTTTTACGAAATTTTGATATATATATTTGTGTGAAGGAATTCCTGAGTATATGACATATTATTACTCACCATGCTTAGTCCGGTGAAACTGAAATTAATCACCAATGTATATTTTTAATTAGGAATTTATTACTACAATCGCTTTATAAGCTTATAATTTTTAGTTTTTGTTTAGCTTTTCCAAGGGAAGTATTAATTATCAGCGTTTGATAAAACTATTTTATCATAAATTATTAAGCAAATAATAAATATTTCCAGGTGACCTGGTGGTCTAGGGGTAAGGTGTCGGACTTCTGTGCTGGGGGTCCGGGGTTCAATCCTCGGTCCCAGCACAGATTTATCTGATTACCAAACCTTTCCTTCACCTCTGATAAGATATCTTGTGAATGTGGGGAATGCTATGCCTCCACCGTGGTTCGGATTACACGTTAGACTGTAGGTCCTCCATTTCATCTCACAATCACCCTACCATTACACATTAGCGTAAGTGCGTATAACCCGAACGGGTAGTAAGAAGCGGTGCTAATAATAATAATAATAATAATAATAATAATAATAATAAATATTTCCACATAGGTTAGTTAATATGAGTGACTTGTTCGCTTGACCATTAGTATACTTTGACTGTTTACAGTGTATGTTCCAAAGTCCGGGGTATTTCGTAACCGGTGTATAATCCATAATGTGAATTATATTATATTACATTTTATCGCTTTAACGATTTCGATTAAATTGTTTATCATCATAAACCAATGTAAAGTCTCATTTTCTCATGAAAATGACTTCAAGAGTACTTTACCTAGGGGAAATTTCCAATTTTCATCATTTCTCCGCAACTATTTGAAATAAGAAATGACTTTTCACTGTAAAGTGGTAGTAGCTACTTTTAAAGATAAAAAATCTTATTTGAAATATATTTTTATAAAACCAGTCATTTTTGAACTATAAGCAAAGCCATATACTTTTTAATTCAAGTCTTTGAGAATAAATATGATTCTTACGCTCTTTGGTGGACAAAGATGTTTCTCTTTGCTCAATTTTCTCCTTACGTGTTCCTAAGTCATAATGCCATAGCGTAAGTAAGTGTGTATATTATTTTATTTATGATCTTTGGTGTAGTGTTTTACAACAATGTCTAGTCACAAATCTTACGAGTTCTCAGTAAATGTCTATTTTAAGATAAAAACTGGAGAAAGTCTGTGTGGTGCAACGTTAACATTTATTTAATATGGCCTGTTTTTTCAAATAGTTTATTCCAACTAAATTAGGCTCTTTGACAAAGCATATTTCGTTACTTTGGGTTGACGAATGCTGACCGTCGTATAAATCATAAATCCGATTTAGATATAAAGGCACTTTAACAGTTCTAAACGTTACTAAAATCATATTTAATTGGAATAAGTAAATTAATACGACCTGCTGCTGTCAAATTTGAAAGATATTATAAATACTTTACAATTTTACTAATAATAAACTGAAATTTTATCAATGTTTAAAGGAAAATGGTTTTTTAAAGGACATTTATATCCTAATCCCACTGTATGTTCAAGACGCAGTCAATTAGATGTCTGTAGGTTCAAGTAGGAGCAAGGTAGAATTTATAATAAATGTACTTATATTTGAGTAGCAAGACAATGAATGGTACAGCTCTTAGTCCCTGCAAGAGTCAAACCTTCGGAACGTTTTGGTGTTGGCGATGTTTAGAAAGCATGGCAACCTCGCACTTAGCGTCATCTCCTTTGCCGCCGTCCATGAACTGCGGCCAGCCCTCTCATCTATCTACATTCCCAGCGATATCACTTTTATCATGCGCTCTTTTCTAAGTGCCTGCAATTAACCAGCCGTTCCTTTGTTTGAACTCTCCTGTCTCGATTACGGCCAGAGATACACTCCGCGTGAGACAGCCACGTAAAATCGGGGACGCGGCAGTGGGGCTAAAGTCATTTGACCTAAACCTTCTAAACGAGAGTAGTTTGCCCTATAAAGTAACGGGCCTAAAATGTAATGCAGTCTTAAAGTAATGCGGCCTTAAATGTAATGTGGCCTTAAAGTCAGTAGGCCTAAAGTTTTTGGCATACACTTTAGGCCTACTAACAGGTACCAATAATCTACCTCTACCCCTTAGCTCTCGGATGATAAAGGGAATTATTCTTGAACCAATATAATTAGGGCAGTGGCGCACCCAGGGAGCTTGAAGGGCAAGCGGGGCACCCTTATCTCTCCTTTTCTCTTCAACCAAGATTGTAAATCAATCTAATAAAATTATATCTAGGTTAGTTATAACTACTATAACAATGAAGAAATGTCTAATGCGTTGACTAAATATTAACACCTACTGTTAAATTAGGTCCCAGATTTGATTCTAAACGAGGTTAGGAAATAAAAGGTTTTGAAGTTAGTAATGTTCCTTTTCACTACGTAGAACAATGTTCTTAGGTCTGGTTGGTGTGTATCTCTCCTAGGATTATGGATAGATCTAAGGTGAATACTGATTATACTTTAATATTGTACGGCTAGCACTGTTCTACAGATGTTGCAATGCTATCAATATTTGTTACACTACAATAATTTGTGTGGTGATCCACACAATGATATTTTCAATCATCCCTGATGACAAATGATGGTGCATTTCTCAGTAGATTACTCACACCTCAGATTAAGTAGTTAATAGTATGTCGAAAACTTACACCTATAGAAAGTAATTCCCTTGGAGGCTCCAAATAAAAATAAATGGTACGGAACTCCGTAAGGACTTTCTCACTCTATTGTTAAAAATTGAGATATTTACTCAAAACTTGTAATATACACTAGCGAACCCAAGCATAAATTTCACTATATTTATGAAAAACTTTTTATAGTCCGGGTTTAAAATTTTATAATTTTATTTTTAAAGAATTAATGTCCTCATTTGTATGTTTGAACCGATAAAAATAATTAATATTGGGTCCACAAGGGTCAACACTTCGTATTAAAATTTCAACATCCAGTTAAAATTTTCGACATTTTATTAGGAGTTGCAAATCTTCATACCATTGCATTGCTATTAAATTCATCATTCATAAATTTTGACCAATAAAAAATGTAAATATTGACTCTCTAGTCTAAAATGGAGATAAATCATTGTTGTACAAACATTTCTCCTAAGAGGTTTAAAGAAAAACAACATCTTTTTGAGAGACTTAGTTATATTTAATCACTCTATGGCATTGGAGAATTATTGCGTTAACACTTTAGTATCTCTTTACAACTAAAGCTCACGAAATTGTATTCATTTATTTGCCAATATCTCAGAAATTGTTAGATTTATAAAAATATATTTCATATAAAAGTTTTTTATTTTTAATAGTACTACAATTTTGCAATGATAAGTTATTTAGTGTCTCAAATAGTTGCGGAGATACGGAAGTTTCTGCTTTTGTAAAGTGCCCAAAAAGTCTTTTTCATGCGAAAATGAAAATAGCCAGTTTATTTATAATCTTATTCAACGCTTAGATACCAATTTTAATCAAAATCATTAGAGCCTATTTTAAGAAAATCGATTTTTACTCTTTTCGCACCTTATTAAAATACTCTTAATTTTAAGTTTAAACAGAAACACTGACGGACGGCATTGCAAAGACCACTTTTTAGATTTCGGGGGGTCATGAGACGTAGACAACCATCAACATTTCAGGTTAAATTTTTTTACGGTCGCAATATTTTACCTATTGTGTTCGAAAAAAGTTAAAAAAATATATATATTTGCGTATAGCTCTAAAGTAATTGGTTTTATAAAAATGCTTCAAAAAATATTTGTATTATAAATAGACCTACATATTTGTAATGATAAGTAATTTCATATCTCAAATTGTTTAGGAAATATTATAAAAAATATTATAAAAAAAAGATAATTTAAGCATCAAACCGGAGCCCTTAAATTATTTTGCCCAAATAGTGAGAGTAGCCATTTTGTTTAGAATATTTATTAATGTTTTGAAATGAAATTTAATCATAACCGTCAGAGCCGATTTCGAGAAAATCGACTTTCTCTCTTTTTGCCCTTCAGTAAACTACCCTTTATTTGAAGGTTGAATATCCAGTTCTAAAACCCCCTCGAGGCAACCGTATGAAAAACCTAGATACCAAGTTTTAGCCCGATCGGTAAAATAGTTTAGGCTCTACTCCGAGTTACAGACAGACCGAGATTCAAAAACCAATTTTTTCGGATTCGGGGGTCATGAAACGTCGAGATTCATCAAAATCTCGAGTTCGAAATTACATGTCTGGGTTCGAATCTTGAACGGGTGTATTGAGATTTTTTCCCCCTAAATATTCCTTAGACTTCCAACACGCAAATGCGGGTACATTTCCTCTAGGTTCCAACTACAATAGTTTTATATATAAGATCCTAACTGGTAGAAAGACGCGGTGAGCCAAAAATAAAAACTATTCATAGTAATCAACATTCAACACATTAAATAAGCGACATATATGGGTCAAAACCGAATGCAATCGATCAGTTTACGTACCATATTGATTTGTTTCAATAGCCTTTCTTTTATACTTGATCAAAGTTATAGTTTTCCTATAAAATAAATCAAAAGGAAATTCACAAAATCTCATCAGATAATCGTCCATCTGCGAGTTCCGTTGTTTTTCCGTAGTACCCTACAAACACTTGCGCATGTGGACAGGGGCAGGCTGGCGCTTAGCTATACATATATAACTGACCTATGGAACTATCCGGTGCCCTCCCGGTGACCTGCGGTCCAAGAAACCACCCAAACCACGTCGGATTAAGTTAAAGCTTGATTAAAGCTAAACAATTTTTTTAATAATGACATGGTGTCTTGTGAAAAGCAGGTTTTTGTTTAAGTTTGTTTTTAACTTCCCTAATCCACTCAAAAATGTTTATATTCTAGTCCAGCTCATCATAAATATCGGTATCAAAGTCCTCTAGCGGAGGAAAGTTTAACTAAATTAAAAGTGATGCCATTTTAATGGGAGTATTTAAACGTTAAAATTACACATACCTATTGAAGTTAATATTCATAACTACACTATTAAACACATGAAATATCGCATTCAAAAAAAACTTTAAATCAACGGAAAATTCTTCTTGAATTGTTTAAATGATTTATTTTTTGGTGGAAATATCTAAGACCATAAAATATGGTTACATCCGCCGGCGGTTTAACTAACTGTTATATCGTACACGATCCTTCAAATCACGAATACGAACCGGGGTCGAGGGATACCATTGAGATTATATTTCTTAAAAGCTAGCGCTTAATTTTTTTGAACAAGGAACCGGACAAACAATATGGAAAGACGTAGACTGCTGCACCAGTAATGTCTGATT
>CABEEJ010000757.1:26427-44034 GCA_901482245.1 Timema douglasi
CAGACCATTGCGACACTAGCCGCACGCAACAATCACATGGGGTGTTTTCCAAGACGCAACAGTTGAATGGGCCGGAGTCGCACGGCTACGTCCGCCACAGACCATTGCGACACTAGCCGCACGCAACAATCACATGGGGTGTTTTCCAAGAGGCAACTCCAGCCACAGCTTGAGATGAAAATTCTACAGGAAATTTTGAACAGCTTGCGGTTAAATTGTAGAGGTGGCACCTAGAGCCTATTTATTATACTTCAAAATATAGTGTGTGGAGAGACGAGTGGTTTATAAGAAGGGGCTAGGTGTACGGGCGTGTGGAGAGGGAGGGGTAGATAGGAAGCACGGAGGATAGGGGGGAGACAAATGTCGGGCCAACCTTAAAATGATATTAATTTAATTAATGATAATAAAAAATTGAAGTATGATTTATGAACATAACGGTTCTACAAAGGTTCGCATTAATTTGTTTTTACTACCTTTTTTAACGCCGCATCTTATTACCCGTTCGGGCTATATGCCTATGTACTAATTACGCTAATGTTTTAGGGATTAGGAAGGTTGAATTTAGACGAATTGCACCCGTAAGAGTGGAAAACTATTTAGGAAAAACCACCCTCAGTGCATCCGATCGGGATCGACCACCAATCTCCCTGTTATCGGCAGCCTAGTCTATTGCGAGAGTACCGCGCCATGCGGCCACCGAAACTAGTTTGATGATGTTTCTGGTGTTAACGCCCTCAGTATAAACTAATCCCAAGTATAAATGTTGACATTTGGAATATCTATTTCTCGATTACATTGGTTCCATTTAATCAGTTTAAATTGTTTTACAGAAATAATAAATGAAAATTTTCCGTCTCCCATCTCTACCCACAGCCCACAGTAACTAGTCGATTTCGAGATGGACGAGTGTATAGGTGACCCAAGGTAGAGAACCTTTTTGGATATTTTGATGCAGGAAGATGACTGAGAAATCATTTTAATGTGGTTGTACAGCAGAAGGTGAACACATCCATGTGTGTCCTTGTACTTGGGATGTTTTAAATCGTATACGCATGGATGTTGGAATATTAGCTCCGACAGCACCCCATCCTGCGAGTGGGTTAATAGCACACAGTTCTGATACACGAACCGCTATTGCCTCCAGGTAACTACAGTAGCCCCACGGCTTCTTTGGTGCTGACTGACAGCTCACAGCTGACTTATGACAGTCAACATTTAGGTATATACCTAAATTTTGATTGTCATAAGTGACAGCTGCTAAACACATGTTTTTGCAGATCATCTCGTTCGGCGTAGGGATACATAATTTGGTCTGGTAACTTTTCAAAGCTGTCAGTCAGCACCAAAGAAGCCGTGGGGCTACTGTACCACAGCTTGGACAACGCATCTTCTGTTTGAGAAGCTTGAAACGAGTAGAAAGGGAGTTGATTTGCAATCTACTTTGCTGCAGCCCATCGCACCCTCTACGCCATTCCACCTTCTGTATCACTCAGCCTTGTTCTTGCATGCGGGCCTAAGTTTTTTTTTTATAAAGATTGGAACTAATTCACACCAGCATGAAACTTTTTGTTAAAATTTGTGATATTTAACACGCACTTTCTGACTCTGATGGTTATATCAGCATACGACTAACCAACTAACTTAAATCTAGAGTAGATATAGCACTAAGTCCGTAGGCCGTTAATTCATCAGTGTGATAAGGGAAGCCCAAATTTCAACAATGATTAAAAAATTAAGATTATGTCAGGAAACAAGCCTGGAACCCTTAGCTCAAGAGCTACCTAATGAGCCAAGAGGTCGAAAGACATGGATACTACATTAATGCCAGGCCTCCACCGTGGTTCGGATTCCACGTTAAACTGTAGGTCCTCCANGTGAGGAATGCCAGGCCTCCACCGTGGTTCGGATTCCACGTTAAACTGTAGGTCCTCCATTTCATCTCAGAATCACCCTACCATTATACATTAGCGTAAGTGCGTATAACCCGAACGGTTAGGAAGCCGCGGTGCTAATAATAATAATAATAATACATTGTGTTTTTTTAGCACCACGTCTTAATACCCATTCAAGTTATAGACATAGACTATGTACAAATTTTGCAGATATGTGAAGGAGTTAAAAGCCATTCTTGGTACACCCAACTGGGATTTAAACCCATATCTTACTAGCCTCAGTGGCCGCATGGTCTAAGGCGATACTCTCGCAGTAGACTAGACTGCCGATGACGGGAAGATAAAGGTCGGTCGGATGTACTGAAGGGGTTTTTCTAAAAAAGGTTTTCCATTCTTCTCTCCACGCAAATACGGGTACACTTCATCTGAATAGAACCTTCACCCCCTAAAACCATTAGCGTAATTAATATATAAGCGTATAACCCAAACGGGTAGTAAGACGCGGTGCTGGGGGAAAAAACCTCTAATCTCCATGTCATTAGTTAAGTTTCAGTGAGAGTTTGAGACGAACAGTGGTTTAACAAGAGAAACATTATTCAATCCAAGGGACCCGTCTCGTGGAGGGATGAAATGTAATAGTAATATTTAATTTGTGAATTTCGTTAGTTCAAAATTGAGTTCAAGCCGAGATGAGATATCAACATCCTTACTTACATCCTAAGTTCAGAGAGATGAAACCAAAACACCATGTGATATACCGGCGGGAAGTTCCAAACTTGCCCTGTTGATGTCCAATGAGCTTAGTATTACCGGTACAATGTCTAACAATGCCAACAAATGTAACAGCGATAACCTATTGTGTTGGAGTTGCCTATTTCAAAATGAGAAAAAACCGTTAAAACGTATATTTTACACATTTTAAAAGGTAAAAAAAGTGCACGTTCCCCAACGAAAGTAATATTTATAATCATTCGAGAATGGACGAAAGCTTGTATACAATATATGTGCATATAGTCACAATCGAGTCACCGCTCTCACCTGTGGCTAGCAGTGGCGCACCGAGCCAAAGGTTCCTGGTTCGATCCACGTGTGCAGGTGTCATGTTTTAATCTATTCGAATCATTTGATGTTTCCGCTTTTAACGTCTTTAGGATGAATTAAACTTAAGTTTAAACTATAAAACTTGGGATTGCATTTGTTTAATTTAATATTTTTTTCTGTACAAAATCAGGGGAACATTTTCCGGCAAATTTTCTCTCTCACACATCTCTAGTAATCAATACCAGCTGAAAGGAAGATTATAAGGGATTATTATATCCAGTTGGCACACCCCTGTCTGTGACCTTGACTGCGGACAGTCGGGATGGGTCGAAAAAAGAGAGAGACGGGGGGAGGGGGGAAGATGCCGCGTGTGCATCCATCATGTAGCAAGGATGCTGGGGAGGACGAACAGCTCGACTTCACTGAAATTCTCTCTCCCGCTCGCCCCAGGGCACTCACTCCGCGCTGTTGCCAAGTCTACCACCACCACGCGTACAGGTGAGACACGTGCTGCCAGCCGTCACGGACAGCGATACTCCTCTTGCTCCGGAAGACGGGTTATCATATGGTCGTTTCAACCATCTAGAAACCCGCATCGGTGCTCATGCGGACTAAAACGTCAAACTATGGTATAATCTGGTTTGCCACTAATAGAGGAGGTCGGGGTTCGAATACTAACTGGGTGTACCAAAGTCTCTTTTTCACTCCCTCTCCACGACAATGTAATTGATTTCCTCTAAATTTTACCTTCCTCATCCTAATCCTAAATATTCGGATAGCGGGGCAGAAAATACATGATAATTACTTCAAATTAACTTTTCCTATCTGGTTGCTTGTATCAGACTGAAAGACTTAATAAATAGAGTTATTTAAACAAAACGCTCCTTATAGTAGGAACTGTAGCCGACACTTTTCATAAATAATATAAACACATACGTAATTACACTAATAATTTTATAAATGCTATCAATGTGGACCACAAGAAAAAAGGTTTGTAATAAGTTAAATATTTGTTTATTCCTCCCCCCTCGAAGTGTCACGTCCAAGGCCGTAGCTAGGCTAACATTTCAGGAGAAATTACGAATATTAAATACCTCTAGAAACTTTGGCGTTAGTTTTTATTATAATTAAGGGCAGGGCTGGATTATATACATTAAGTGTTTTAGATTTGTTTAATATTTAGAATCTGGCACTCAAGTCTGAAAAGTTACATACTTCTTAAATAGAGGCACACCCAGTGGGCGCAGAACCTGCGAGTGGGATTTCAACATAAGATAATTTTAAAGGTGATTTCATTTATCTCTATTCTCTAATAAAGCTAGAGGTTTAAAAATGTGTGCTTAGAGAAAAGTTGTAATCACCGCCTATATCACCCTCCCCCCCTTTTACCCTCTTCATACTCCAAAATTTTACACTTTTCAAATAAAGGTATTTCCAACTTGACCAAATGTATCGAAGAATTTGACATATCTTACTGCAAGCTGTTTGGGGGTTTGTTTGATAGCTAGACACACCCCTTTCCCCTTATCACAACCCTTTCATTCTTCTTTCTTCCGCAACTCATTTGCGACGTGTTCTCAAAACTACCATTCTAATAGTTTCCAGTTAAAGGTTTTATTTCCTAATATCAATTCTCCCTACATTCATTAGTACTTCCTTTTTCCTTTGTCAATACTTGGTGTCACGGTCTACCCAACTTTGTTGCCTGAATCATGAACACAATCATAAACTATTGTTTTTAAATGTATTTAAACATGAGAATTGGTATTGTTTTGTTGTAAGCTTTGTGTGGGGAAGGGGGAGTAACGCTCACCCCCCAACCCCCAGGCAGGGACTTGGTCACATCTGACTTATCCGACTATTTTAAACTTAAAACTAGTCTATGGATACAAGCCTTCACCAGGAGACTAATTATCTCAGTTTAGTCAAACTGCTATTTGTATAGGCCTACTAATATTAGTTAAATTTAATTACTATAATTAGGTATAGTTTTGTTTTACCACCAGCTCGCGTTATCCGCATATTATATTGATGGGGTAGGTAGAATCTCCGTGGGGAAGAGAATTACTACACTAGACTGGGACTTAAATCCCGACCTCTTCACCATCAACAGCCTAGTATATCGAGAGTGAGGCCTTAGAGCTTAGACAATAAGACCAGCGACGCAGGTATGACAGTTTTAAAATTTAAATATTTAATTTAATGTATTCACATACAAAATATGTAGGCCTAGAAGTTTTTATTTCTGTCAATGCCAGTGTTTATTTAGAAAGCTATAAGTCATTCTAAAAGTGTAAATAGTATTATTATTATTAGCACCGCGCCTTACTACCCGTTCGGGTTATACGCACTTACGCTAATGTGTAATGGTAGGGGTGATTGTGAGATGAAATGGAGGACCTACAGTTTAACGTGGAATCCGAACCACGGTGGAGGCCTGGCATTCCCCACATTCACAAGAGGTCTTGTCAGAGGTGAAGGAAGGGTTTGGCAATCAGATAAATCTGTGCTGGGACCCAGGATTGAACCCCGCACCCCCAGCACAGAAGTTCGACACCTTACCCCTAGACCGCCAGGTCAGCTGTGTATATAGTAAGATGTTAGAATAGCCGCACCGATAAAACCAAGAGCTTGCCGCTTATGGAGGAAATAATATTTGTAAACATAAAAACATTTTAGTATGATTTGGTTAGCTGTTAGTACTGGTTGCGATTTTTTTAGTAAAAATATTTTTCTTCCTTTTCCCCCCACTTCCCCCTCCCTCGCCAGCTAATTCGGCCTTTCTACAGTTATGTTTCGTAGAATGTTTTCTGAAGTTAAAATTACAAGATAAAAATATATATATAATAAATAGGCAGTACGCACTGGCACCAGAACGTGAGAACTTAAAAGAGAATTGTTAACGAAACGTCACTCTCACAACATACTGGACTGCCGATAAATGGAAGATCGGGGTTCGAATCGTGGACGGGTGTACAGAGTTTTTTCTTCTTCTCTAAATGGCGTTCCACTCTCCCTCCATAAAAATGTTGATACACTTTTTCTAAATGCAACCTCCCTCATTCTTAAAACATTGGCGTAATCAGTCCAAATGCTTATAGCCCGAACGGATAGTGAAACGCGGCGCCAAAAAACAAAACTCAGATAGGCCTAGTTAATAATTTTATTATGTGGAAATAAAGTGCTTATGAATTTTACCAACAAAACGAGAACATGTTTTTTAAAGCTTTGCCAAACTTTGAAGAAAAAAAACGACAACTTTATTCAGAGCAAGACCTGCCAAAATATCTGGTAGTTTTACCTCAAGGTCACGACTAATGCCCTTAACATAGAGTTTATTCCTATATTAGAATGAATAAAACCTTACATGAGAAGTTAATTCGTTTCGTGGCCTGTAATCACCTACTGCCACGATGTGACATACTCGTATATTCCCTTCCATGCATCAATAGACCCCTCCCCTGCTCTATCGTTACAGCCTCGCAACAAGCGGACGATCGGCCTCAACATTCACGGCACAGAACTATTGGTCCACTCGTACAAGGAGATATTATAGACTTGCTGCAACAGAGACACACACACACACACACACTTCATTCCCTCCCTCCTTTACCTAAAAGAAAAGATCATGATAATGAACGGGTCAGTAGAAGCCAGTGGTGTAGGCCTAAACAAAGATTTATTCTTAGGGAGAATTGATCAAAGCTCGTATTTCTGTTACTTTTTTTTTTTCCAGGTGTTGATTTTAAGGACCCTAATAATGGTGTTCCATACCTTCTAAATATCATGTTCGGTCTTAAAACTTAGATTATGATAAAGCTGGAGAGAGGGGGAGACTAAGAGGCAAATACTCAGCCCCGACCCCCCGCCCCCCCCCTTTTTTTTTTGCTTGATGTGCCGATAGTAGAACAATAATTGGTTCATTTGAAATACAATCTATCATCACACGTTCAATAAAATATGAATAAAGATAGATAAGCACAGAATAGGAATGTCCGTTTCAAGTAAAATTAGAAATAGTCTAGATCCAAGGTGGAAAACCCTGTCGCCAAACTCCACAAGTGGCGAATTGGCCATAAAAGTATGGCAAATTTTAACTCATCTCTCAGATTGAAATAAACTTTTTCCTGACGGCGTGTGCTAGCTGTAACTTGATATTTCCTTCCTATCAGTGGAAGTGTTCCGCAAGTGCAGTGAGCTCGGATGTTCAGCATCTTGTCAGACAAAAGAGTCGTCTAATTTCTCATTAGCGATGTGTGTGTTTTAAATGTTCGATTGAACGGCATAATATCTCTATTTTCACAGTGTGATTAATTTCACTTTTCATTCTCCACACCTGTGGCTACGTCAAAACATACGTTGCCCAACTCTGATATGTACTCTATGATTATCTTATCTGTGATATGGGGAGAATTCCAGGGGGTACGTGACGTAATACCTAGTTTTATTATTTTTATTTGGGGGGGGGGGGATAATAATAAACACACATTTTATAGGAAGCCCCCTTTAGAGTATCAAAAGTGATTGAAAGTCATTAAAATATAGCATTCTAGAAATTTCTAACTTAATTTATTGCTTAAAAAGTTACTCAAGAAATTTATCAACAGCTTCCAATAAATCTTTCTGTTTAGTTTATATTTCTGCTGCTTTGTCAAAATCCTGACCGGCAAATTAACTAGACGATGTCGACCAACCCTCAGTCCGGATGCCAGCCGATGCGGTAATTTGTTCTAATTGTTAAAACGTAACCAAATAGTTTTAAATATATTTAATAGAACCTCTACTGTTGAACAGTTTCTACTAATTTGTATATTCTTGTTCCAATAGTATATTATATGCCATTTGCATGCAAGAGTCGATTTCACTGCTTCGTTTTAATATTTATTACTGTGGAAAATCCCTTTTCAAATAAATAATTAGAAACATAGGGCAGCAAATTTTGAATGGCGGTGGTAAACAAATGGGAATTATTTGTACTATCCACGATCTCTATTATCCGTGCTCCCCCTTCATTCCATTACCCCAGAAAATCTAGAGAGTACTGTAATTACATGTTTAAGATCTACGAATTATTTCTTTCAAAACGTAAAATTTAAGATAATTGACCTCAGTAATATGCAAATAATATTTTACATTATTTTTTCGCGGCCCCCCCGGTTGAGAATCGCTGGCCTATATGAATGAATACATTCCGGTAGCTTTAGTACATTTTCAAAATGTCAGAAAACCCCTACGTTCCCTTTATAACTGACTAATGACAACATTTACTACTAGAGCTACCTTAAATTACATTAAATCTTTTGTTCTTAAAGTGGAACGGAAATATTAATTTTTATATAAATATTAAAGTTTATTGGTCGAAAAAAAATATATATATATTGCTTCAGTAGCACAATTTTTTACACGTAGGCTAATAATCTAAATAGTTTTTGAATATTTATCATGGGGAGTGCGTAATTTGACTAGGACTTTTTCTCTTAATTTAAAAAGTTTTTGTTCAAAATCTGCTATGCCCAGATAAATAATCAAAAACTGTCGAGACAACTATGTGTAGAAAATTAAAATTAAACTAACTCTATCCACTGAAGCAATATTTTATTTATGTTAAAAAGGCGTTTTTGACATTAAATGAACCATGGATAAATATTAGCTTTAAGAGCGTTCATCATAACAGGCAAAACTCAGCTCCCGGTGCGCGCGAGGTATGGGAGTAAAAGGGAAAGAAAAGACCAGAAATGTGTGCAGTGCATTCGTATTCGAATGATTAGTCGAAATTTTCCGCGGTGACTATGGGAGACAAAGCGACTATGGGAGACAAAGCAACAACGTTCCTTGTTAATAACTATAGTATGTCCTTATTATGACTGAATGAAGATTTGTGCACAGTGCTTACCTATGAAGTCATTCTAAAATGGTCAAAAACGGCCTTTTCAGTGCAGTTTTGATCAAATTATCATTTAATATTTCAGCTATATTTAATGTTAGGAACTTTTATTAACTCTTTACTCCCATTAATGTTTTATCAGAAATTATCCACGTGCAATAGTGTTAATGTAGATATATGAGTTCTAGCCGATTGATTCACAGAGTTGATTGGCATGTGATGCATACGTTTAAATCGCGTTCCCTTTCATGTCCCTCATGTCAGTATCAATGCTGTTGGGGGGGAATATATAGTAATAAGGCGTCAGGGTAGGCAGGATAAGCTCATATATCTCAAAAGGTTTTTAAAAAGGAGGAAAAAATCATCTCTTTACATAAAACAGATGTAAAATTGAGATTTTAATTGTCATTTTTTAAAAAGCGTAGTGACACGTTGGCAAGCTCGCGAAACGAATGTCAGTTCCTTTTGGCAAGGTAAGCTGACGCGTTTCCACCTAACGCAACCGGAGAATCAGGTCTGCGGGGAGCCAGGAGGGTAATGCGTGCGCAACTGTTTATCTCAGCCACTTAAGGTGACCAATATGCCGGCTATCCCTCCCGAGACCCCAACTCATGAGTGTTACATTCTGAGTAAATATAGCGTGTTTCAAAAGTTTATTTCAGTGTAGATTAGTTTATTTTTGTGATTGTGACTTTAATTTTAGAATATCATTGTATTGAGTTGTTTTAAATTTCATACTATTATATTATATATAAGTAATAAATATATATATATATATATACATATATATATATATATATATATATATATAAGTACCTAATGTTTTAGGATTTAGTGTATGTACCGTAGAAAAAAAATGGGAGATGCTGTAGACATAAAAAATTACGCTTTTGGTTCAGTTGATTTTTTGTGAAATAATTCTACTGAGGCTTTGTCTTTTGAACGAAAAATGCATTTAAAAGGAAAATTAGCAAGACTGACATTAGACATTTTACAGAAGGCATAAAGGTGACCTGGCGGTCTAGGGGTAAGGTGTCAGACTTCTATGCTGGCGGCCGGGGTTCAATCCTCGGTCCCGGCAAAGATTTATCTGATTACCAAACCCTTCCTTCACCTCTGACAAGACATCTTGTGAATGTGAGGAATGCCAGGCCTCCACCGTGGTTCGGATTCCACGTTAAACTGTAGGTCCTTCATTTCATCTCACAATCACCCTACCATTACACATTAGCGTAAGTGCGTATAACCCGAACGGGTAGTAAGACGCGGTGCTAATAATAATAATACAAAAGGCATAACAAAAAATGACTAAGTTTATTATTATTATTTTTATTAGTAGTAGTAGTAATAGTAGTAGTATTCCAGTACTGAATTAGATAACTTTATAAAAATCCCATATTTGACATTGTTAAGTGTGCCCCTTTATGAGTATTCATGACTCAGATTACCCAAAATGTATCATCACGCTTCGCTACTAGGAATATGTTATATTTTGTCAACGCTGAGAGCGAACCTAAACCTTCCATCGTACCATCATTTACATTGCACTGTTACCAGCGACTCGTATAATTTCGACGAGTACTACTTCGCCGGACAGACCAATTGTTTCCACGTGGGAAGAAAAGGTCCTAAAGGTAAGAAAAGGGCTGGGAGAGGGGGAGGAGAAGGCACGGAGGAACCAAGATACACTGTTGCCAAACTTCTACCACGCACAGGTGATCTCCCCTCTCTTCATCAACACTTTTTATAAGCCTTATAGCCTCGCAGTACAGTCATGGACAGACACGGATTGAGCTGTTTCGAAATCATAATTTTAAACAAAGTTTTGTATTCAAATAAAGTAGAGCTCATATTAGACTTGCAGTCAAATTTTCATATAAAGTGCCTCTTAGAAAATCCAAACCTTTTTTCTAGTCAACATTTATATTTTGATAAATCATCATTATTATTTTATAGTTGATGATATCTTACAATAGTGACACCTTCCATATTACATTTCTTGACATAGTATCGATAGATTAAAGTAGTTTGAGTAACTTTTGTAACTGCCAAACCAGTTATATTTTAGCCAAATCTGACTGCAATTTTGTATTTTGATGAGTTAGTGAATCAGCCAAACAATCAAATAGTTATTACACTATACAATTCATTGAGTTAAATATTCTTTTTTAATTTTAAGGAGTGATGAATAACTTCGTAATGATTCAATTAATAGTCAATCTACGAAATTTACGAAGCATAAAGGAATTAAAGAGCCCTTTTATGCAGGCGTTTTGTGCCGCGTGACATACGACGGAAAAAGCCGTCTCGTTTTGTAGTTGATTTTATGTACGCGGCTTTTGCCGTCCGTAAAAAAAAAGTATTGTGGGAAGACAAATTTTATCAGTGCTGCCAATGTCTTTGTGTTGGAAGGTCTCATCAACTTAGCAAGATTTGAAGATGGGGCATTCCCTAACCTCTAAAAAAAAATTAAGGGACGACATGGACACTTTTTTATTAACCTCATCTCAACAGACAGACAGAATTGTAAAATACAATTTTTTTGGGTTCATGTCCACATAAAACGTAAAAATATGTCAATCTCGAGATTGATTTTTTTTTCACGATCACAATACTTTCTTTTGATATGAGAAAGTAAAAATTTGTGAAAATGTGAGTTCATTTTCAACTACTTTTTAATCATATTTGTGTAGCTATAAGACTCGGCTTGATTGGCTCACAACAAACAATTTTAAGAGATTTTAGAACTAGAAGTAAGTTTTCCTCTTTACCTTGAAATAATAAGTTTTGCAGTTTTCTTTTACCTCTATTTTAGGGAAATGACAGGGTGGTTTAAGGCAAAGCGCAAAAGGGAGTATCAACTTAAACAGTGTAGAGTAGTTCCAGAAAACATGCGACATGACAGCGGTTGATACTTTCTCATTGACATGGGCGGCCACCTTAACAAACTATGTTGTGTAGGCACTGTGATATTTAGATGCGAATACAGCCTTACTTAACAACTATCACAAGGTGAATATTTAAGAAAGAAAACATGAATTTTGAATATACTAATAACTTGATGTATTGTGTGAGCCCCTCTGAATCAAGTAACCATGAAAAGTGTAGTAAATTAATATTAGTAAAAGGATATCAAATGTATTGATGATAATGAGTCAAATAAATAATATATTAGGCCTAAATGTTATAATACACTAAAATAGAAAAATATGATGAAAACAGTGTTATACAGGTAATTTTAGAGAACTAAAATTAGATAATAAATATTATTTTAAAATAAAGAATAAATGGATTTGTACGCAATTTTAAGTTGATAATACGTTTGATAATTAGAAGCTACAAATAAATAACAAATTAGTGCAATTGTAATATTCGGGGATTTTATGAGAAATTCAAAGTTGTCTTTCTTAAATATTTAATTTAGATTACTTCTTACCAACAAATCACGATGATTATTAAAATTACAATAGCTTGGTCATATAATTCGTAATAATTTTATAGTTTTGTTTTTCCAAGCTTGTAAGATCACCAAAATATAAAGTTTAATAACCAAAAGTAGCTATTATCAATTTTATCTAATCCAAGTGAACACGAAGAATAGGAATCTAGAGGAAATACCTAACCATTCACCTAATATGCGACTACCCGCACAGGTAGCCACGCGTACCTAACGTCATGCCCACACATTCTGGTTTGCCGGTTATGGGGAGGTCAGGATTGAAATCTCGGCCGGGTGATCTGAGGATGATTTTGCTTTTGCTCTCTACACACATGCCGGTAGACTTTTTCTAAGTGGTGTCCTGGTGGTCTAGGGGTAAGGTGTCATACTTCCATGCTGGCGGCCGGGGTTCAATCCTCGGTCCCGGCACAGATTTATCTGATTACCAAATCCTTCCTTCACCTCTGACAAGACATCTTGTGAATGTGGGGAGTGCCAGGCCTCCACCGTGGTTCGGATTCCACGTTAAACTGTAGGTCCTTCATTTCATCTCACAATCACCCTACCATTACACATTAGCGTAAGTGCGTATAAACCAAACGGGTAGTAAGACACGGTGCTAATAATAATAATAATAATACTTTTTCTAAGTAATACCTTACTAATTAAATTCGCATATCCCGGACAGGTAGTGAGATGTGGAGCACAAAATAAATAGGCCTATATCAGGATATCACAGCGTGAAAATTAAACCACCCGTCCAGGGATTCTGGCTTGAATACCAGACCATCTTCTCACTCACTGGTGCTTTGCCCCATCCCTAGCACTCGTACATATTAAAAACTATAAATCTAATAGAAAGATTATAATAATAAGCATCGCTTTCGAAAGATTTATTTTAATCCGACAAGCCATTTGATTAATGGGATCAAGAAAGGGTGGGATGTTTTACGACCGACACGTTCAAGTTGAATAGGTTGTGTAGCAAGCGGACTTTTGAACCAGGAGGTCCAGGGTTTAATCTACATTGCATCCACAAAAAGGTTCCCCAGTCATTCAAAAGGGTGCTGGAGGATTTCCTCGGAATTAACCTGAAAATTAGCAGACTTGCCTTGCCTGATCCATGTCCCATCTTATAGCCGACGCCATAGATGAACCCAAAGAAACAAGTCAGATACTTCTCAGGGTAACGGAGTGTAAGTTTGTTTAAAGGCCTACTCGCATTGCACTTGGTCACCATTGACGGGGAAAACGTGCTCTATTGGGAGAGGAGGGGGCTAATAGATCATACAAGTGCAATGAGAGGTGCGATACGATTCACACATCCACTTTCCACAGTTATGTATGTGCACTTCCTCTAAGTTAACCTTATTAACAACTATTGTACGATCAATCCATCATTACAAATTAATAATTTATGGAATGCTGACTGGAAATGTAGGTGTCATGAAATTTATAGGACTCCAATTAACTCCTAGCCTGGGGGCGGGAAGAGTTATTTAACTTTTAATTTGTACATTTCCCCCCTCCCCCGACCCTGGAAATCCAGAAAAATAATTATTAGTAATTTTTTAATATGTGAAAACAATGCGTTAGTTCACGTAAAGTCACATTACTTATGTGTGAGAGGGAGTAGGATAAAGATCAAGGTCACGTTACGCGGGGACAAATGGGGGTGGGTTCGAAACCCTGATAAGACTGAGCCACATAATAAGCGCCCTCTTAACAACGCACGGGTTTTCAATGTCAACTCCATCATTTGTAGAGTATAATTACGAAGAAGGAAGGCAGTAATCGTAATTACACCTACGTAGGTTAGCGCCCCCCCCCCTTTCTCTACTCATAAACACCAGTTAAAAAACTCTCTCAAAACGCACCATGGAAATTTAGTCACCCGCCAAGAAATCTTAGCCATATACAAACTTACATAATTATCAGGTGCATAACAATCTAAACTAAAACTCGGGAAAGAGTAAATAGCGAAATGAGTGAATCACCAAGGTGATTAATATATACATTTTTGGCAGTGGAAGAGGGGGGAAGGGTAGTAGGGGGATGTGTTTGTGGGAAAAGGGGGGGGGGTAAACATGTTCACTACTAGTGATGTTATGGCAGGATGGAAAGGGGAGGGGGAGAGAAAAGCACTTTATTTACGGGTGTTTCCACAAAGATAAAATACAAGAAAGTCGGTTCGAAAGAACTTGTTTCTCTTAGCAGCAGAGCTTGGAGAGTCGAGAATCCTGTCTTTCAGCTTGAAACAACAACCACAGCGTTATCTTATCGCATACACAGTGCCTTGCAACTAACACACCTATCATATTAATTCTTCAAAATAGTTTACTGTACATGCTTGGTTCAATGTTTAACTATGGCACGTGGTTCAGTTATATATTTTAAAAAAAGCTTTATTTGCATCGGTACCCTCCCCCACCACATATACATAAAAATATAAAAACATACTTGGCCTCGCGCTGCGGGCAAGACCGTTTAGTTCACCGTAAGTCTGTGGCCATTACTTTTTGTCGGTGAGTGGGGGGAGCCAGTCAGTTGAAACTTATATTCCTCCATTGTAAACAATTTATTTAATCAACTTACAACAATTAAATATTTATATAGCCTCCCGTTGTTTCTTAGAAGAAGGCTCCCAGGTAACAGTCCAAACTTGAAATCGCATGATATATGCTATGATCAACTGGTCATAAAATAAACTACCAGAGAGTGATTGAAAAACTAGATCAATGACATTATGTACCAGAAAATATGATAAATAAAACTATCCTGGTATTAAATTAAAGTACCAAGTAGGCTTACTCTTTCAGTATCAAAAATTAAGTAATTTGATCACTTTAACTGCTACTGCTTAGGCCTATAAACTCAAAACTATTATTTTCCATTTTAAATTTAAAATATTTATATTTGAAGTCATGAAACCTTAAGTATCCGAACCTGTGAGTCACACGAACTAAGGTGCACCGCTTAAGATGCACTCTCTTGCCGGTCAAAAGCAGGTCGAGGTTCAAATCTAAGCTGGGTGTATGAGGGGTTGTTTTCCTGATGAATAAAAACTAGACCAGTTGAGGTTTTTTTTTAAGTTTACTTCATCACAAAGAAACCTTAGACTGTATTCGGTGAGGGTGTTTATGTGATTCTGTTAAAAACAATAAAAGAGAATGTTTGATTACTAAAAAACAAATAGTTTAGTTTACTACAAAATGAAATTACAGTAAGAACCCGGTAGGCACAATAGTTTATAAAATAGAAACACGTGTTTTTGCTGTCCCCAATGAAAACATTTTGTTATATTATTGTTACTATTACTATTCTATAGGTATCAATAGTATATATCAAAGGGGACAGCTGCAGATAACATTTAGTGACTAAAAGTAGTTATGAAGCTTTATCTGCCAAATACAGCTATTCCTACTGAATTTTTAATATAATTAACCTACCTCGATCTCGTCTTCTTATAAAATAAATGTGGTCCAGCAGTAATTTATAAAATAAACAACCTCCGATCAAAAAATAACAGCCGTCTTTCCTTGTTACGAGTAATGAAACGGGATCAAACAGCTGAGCTGAATAGATAGCAGAATATATCGAGCTTTCAAGATACACTGCGGTAACAAGGAATGATTACTATGTACAGTAGCCCCGTGGCTTCTTTGGTGCTGACTGACAGCTCACAACTGACTTCTGACAATCAACATTTAGGTATAGTACCCATATTTTGACTGTCAGAAGTGACAGCAGATAAACACGTTTTTGCAGATCATATGGGTCGGCGTAGGTATACATAATTTTGTCTGGTAACTTTTCAAAGCTTTTATCTGTCAGCTGTGAGCTGTCAGTCAGCACTAAAGAAGCCATGGGGCTACTGTACTCGAGAATAAATGAACTGTTGGGTGGGAAGGAGGGGAGGGACGACACTTTTAAGGTTTGCAGTTTTCATTCACGGGAAACTTCCATTCAAGTCAAAAGCTGATGCTACTAGGTGTTTCTACTTCCATGAATGAATAGAGTGTAGTTTTTCTTAGAAAGAAAGAAAATAATGTGGCTTGCGGGGGGGGGGAGGGGGGGGGCGACAAAAAGAGGACATGTCTGTTCACTTGAAGTGATTTAGAACCTGTCAAGTATTTAGAGGATATTACACTAAACCTATTAAAATAAACAGAAGCGGGAAACCTTTACAATTTAGCGAGTTCAATCTTCTAAACATAATCTACTTGTCTAAATGTCAAGTAGGACAATTGGGAAATCGACAGTTCATCATCTTTTTCTTTTTCAGTATACAAGGTTGAGGGGTCCCTCCAACTTTAACTTTCGAAACAGTAGGTCCAGTTTTTGTTTTTTGTTTTTTTTAATTTTTCATGGTTTAAGACTATAAAGTTTAGTACATATGACGATGTTTTTGTTTATAATGGGATTCTTAATTCAGTAAAAGTCAAGGATTACATGTGAACGAGCCACAATAATGGCAACTAAGTAGAAAGGTAACTATTATGTAAACGTGTGCGTAATTTAATATTAGCGCCGAAAGGTAATTTAATATTAGCGCCGAAAGATAGTTTTACATTAGCAAATGTTGATATCTTTAAAACCAAATAAAATATCTTTGTTATCAAAAGATGGTTCAATAGAAGTGTTATATACCTATAAGAGATATTATACATATATATATATATATTTAAAATGTATAGCTGTTTCAAGAAATATTATGCGCTACACTTTTGATCGATACATTTATAAAACATTTCCTGAAAATATTTGTGTTTGTTTAAGTATTCCGAAAATAAGAATGAGAACAATGACCTTGTAGATGCGTGTCGTATTTTTCGCACTAACTAGCCGCCTGATAGGGGGAAAAAAACCTTTAAAAAGGTCCTTCCTACTAAAAATCCTGCTATAGCTCAGCGACAGTGTGCTCGACAGACGCAGGTCGGGGGCATTAAGGGTGGGGTAGGATCTTTCAAAATTTTGATTTTACATACCCTCCCCTAAAGAATTAAAGTGCAATTTCTCATTTTTGTCTTAACACACCTATCGTATGAATAAGGTCGTTAATAACTCGGGTTTAAAGCATAAATAGTAATAATTAAAAACTATCAGGCGTATTATGGAAGCAATAAACACCTTAGATGACATATCTGACTTAAGCTTTATTTTTTAGCCACATCAATGGTTACACGGTCTAACACGTCAGCCTCGCAACAAGCCAGGTTGTCGGCGACGTGGAGTTCGAATCTCGTCCGGTTGCAATGAGGGTGGTTTTCCTCATAGGATTTTTCACTCAGATATTCCCATTTCTTTCCCACGCTAATTGGAATGTACTTCCATTAAATTAGCCCCCCCCC
>CABEEJ010000757.1:44272-59684 GCA_901482245.1 Timema douglasi
CCTCAGCAGTCAAGCTCAACACGACAAGCGCGTTAGCCAACTACGCCACCGAGGCGGGTAACTAATAAAACAAACTATCTTTTGGCAATTGTGCAATTTTGTCACTTCCTACCCCCATTCCCCGTAGTGATATAGGCAAGCCTATGATGACAATTTTTCATTTTTTTTTTTTTTTGTAAGATGAGCGTATAGATAGCAGAGTATTTTTTTAAAACTAATCATAACTGCGACTAGAAGTTAATCAACTTATTTTCCAACTCTATAATGAAATGGCTGTTACAGCGGCACGCATACTTCCACTCCGACGACTATCCATCAGGATCACACGACGACGCTCGATATGTTGTTGCCAACCACCCTCCCCCCCCCCTACTTGGCCGCGAAACCAGGCATAAAGCATACTTCCCTCCTAACTCAGGTTCGCCCGCGCGCACGCGCAATGAAACGCCGCCAATCAATATCTGGGGGCCTCAGCTTCAACTTGGGCCGACGTGGACAGTAAATATATACTTTTTAATATGTATAATCCCACATAGCTACAAACATGCAATAAAGCGTTTTTTACGTGCGTTGGGGTTTAATAGATCGACATATACTTTTAGTGAACTGCTAATTACTGGTGCAAAGCCCACAGGGTTTGACACACAAACGCCTTAACGGTTTGAAACCTAGCCCATCGGTTAGATCCACCACCTTAAATTGGAAATCGCACACTATTTCAAATTTAAGGTAGTGTTGCCAAATTAGAGACTTTTACGGGTCTGAAACTACTCATTTTCATTTTTAGCGCCTAACGACTGATTTGGCGACTGGCGACTTTCCTTCATTTTCTGTCAAGTTGATGGTGATTATTTTAAATTTTAATGCTGTAGAATCTTGATTTTTGAGCTACAGCACTGCAAGAACCCATAATGCATTGGTTCGGTCTACAGAAGAGCTCTAAGATATCATCTATCTGTCATTAACAAATCACAATGACATAGTTCCGTTGGTTTAACGACAAATATGACTACTTTTAAGTTTTCGTTTTGCGACCATCTAGCGGTTTTCTGGTACTAATCTAGCTAAAACACTTACATGGTCGTTGGCAACACTGAGTGCGCGGCTATTATGAATAACTATACATCGTATTGCTAGACTAAAATATACAAGGATCTCTAAAAAAGAAATTAGCAGTCCGGAATTCTATTATAACTTAAATTATTTCAACAAATACGTCAAGTATATGCTAAACATTCTAATAATGCAGCCCACTAGATCTCAGAAAGCTCCAAAACAAATCTTTCACGCCAACCAATCATACCATCCAAATTATGCAAACTTGAGGAATGTAACAGTTGGAATCGGGGAGAATAATGGGGAGGGGTGGGAGATAGGACACTGGGTAGAAAAAATATATCTCCCTTCTCTCCCCCTGACACCGAAAAGAGTTATAAAAAGCTCAAGGCTGTGTGTTCGTGTCCAACATTGAGTGACACTTGGCAACAACGTACGACCCACCCCACCTCCTTCCATCTTTTTTTCCCCAATCAGTGTTCCATCAGGCGCAGGGGAGCTTGCCAGCAACGCTGCATAACACCGCAACACTGTACTTTATACACGGCGGCTTGCCCCGTTGCCGGCTGCCTTGGACTCGCTCCTGGTTCAAAACATAGGCCCTAAAAATGTCCACCAAACATTTGGTTGAGAAACTAGTGTCCCAATGTGATTACCTCCATACTAACCCATCAACCTAGACAGCTGTTCACTATTTAAGATAGGTTATATTATTATTATTAGCACCGCGTCTTACTACCCGTTCGGGTTATACGCACTTACGCTAATGTGCAATGGTAGGGTGAATGTGAGATGAAATGAAGGACCTACAGTTTAACGTGGAATCCGAACCACGGTGGATACCTGGCATTCCTCACATTCACAAGTTGTCTTGTCAGAGGTGAAGGAAGGGTTTGGTAATCAGATAAATCTTTGCCGGGACCGAGGATTGAACCCCGGACGCCAGCATAGAAGTCTGACACCTTACCCCTAGACCACCAGGTCACCAAATTCAATTATTAATTATTGTAGTCAAAATGTTTAATACCTTTAAATTAACCTACTATAGCTCCGCTAAGTACTTTGGAATACTCCACCAAATATAATGGAACAATATTTAAACTACTTTAAGTACAACTTCAAATAATTATACATTCGTTTTAAAAATTAAATTAAATAAGAAAAGTACTGTAGTAACATATCTTATCTTAACTTTACTTTCACCTTATCATATTTCACTTGGTTTTTTTTTAAATGATAGCCTACTGGAAATTTCTGCATTGACATAATTGAATTTAATCACAAAACGCCATGCAGATTTTAAGTTTCAAAATTGTTTACAGCTTTTAGCAGTTAACTCTTCACTTGACTTAGTGAGAAGGATACGCTTGCTTTAGATGGTCAGGAACCACAGATGATAAATAAAGTCTCAAGTAACTTTTAGTACTGAGCCTGTTTCTGTATTTATTTTTTAAGTCATCCTTTAAACTTAACCAGAAACCAATTAGTGACAAAGATTTATAGCTTTTCTGTCATCCAAAATCGGTGGAAATTTCAAGGAGCTGGTATTTTTTAATCATGCTTAATGTGGAGGATTCCAAAACCGCTGTCTGTTCCAGGGGATTGCGAATCCAATTGTTTCTATTGGACATATAACCCGCCTTGGTGACGTAGTTGGCTAACGCGCTTGTCGTGTTGAAGCTCGACTGCTGAGGACGGGGAGATCGAGGTTCGAATCTCGGTCGGGTGAACTGGGGGTGGTTTTTCCTAAATGGTTTTCAACTCTCCCTCCACGCAAATGCGGGTTCATTTCCTCTAATTCAACTTTACCAATTCCTAATCCATTAGAGTAATTAGTACTTAAAGCGTATAACCCGAACGGGTAGTAAGACGCGGTGCTAAATATTAATATTATTATTATTATTATTATTATTGGACATAGCTGAGAAATATTATCTGAAAGTTTTTCCGAGCCCCTTCAAGTGTTTTATAGCCTTGTTCTTAACATGTTCACCCAAAGAAAGTTGATTTTCTACCATAGAGTTGTGAAGGGTACCATAGCACTCCATTTTATTGTTAACGAAACAAGTACCCCAAAGGTTAATTTGTTTTATGAAAGATTCGGTACGGTCTTTCATAATAAAAACGTTACTATTAGACTCCTGAAGAGATAGGGTTAAACTTAATTTTTGAGAAAATGTCTGCCAAAGCCAGGAGACACGTTCGTTCTTTCTTGCATGAATTTTGCTTTGTGAAAGGGATGGTTCCAGAGAAAAATGAAAACTTCGTATTTAAGTTCAAACAATCTTGTAAGAGATAACCAACCACCTGACTTCAGTGTGAGACAAACAGTTGCAAAATATGTTTCCCATTTCCTCACAAAATGCCCCAAAAATCCGCCATTACAGAAATACTTTGGCGAACCCTTTACATAATTTTCCAACCGAAATGTTTTATCTGGCCCGAAAAAGAGTTATCAAACAAACAAAAAAACAACAATTATTTTAATAAAAATGGACTAAGAACTAATGACTATGAAAAATATAAAGTAGAAATTATTACAAGTATTTTTTTAAAAACCGGCCCACTAATTATTTTTAACCCATACGGATCGCGATATCAAAAAAGTTGACAGCCTTTGATTTAAGGCATCACTCTCGTAATAGACTAGACTGCCAATAACAGGGAGATCGGGGTTCAAATCCCAGTCGGATCTATTAAGGGTGGTTTCTCCCAAATGGTTTTCCACTTTGCCTCCAAGCAAATGCGTGTAGACTTTTCTAAATTAAACCTTCCTCATCCTTAACACATTAGCGTAATTATTATATAAGCGTACAAACCTAACGGGTGGTAAGACGCAATGTTTAAAAAACCCCAAAAAAGGTGACTACTTCTTGATACAAATTAATGTCTTTGAAATAGTTTTATTTATGCAAAACTATGATTTTCATTTCAGCGTTGCGACTGAAGAACTCGCCATGTAAAAGAGGAATATATTAACATGAGAAATCTGATCCGGACTTGCCGCTACCGCCAGGGTAGGCAACATCGTTAATTACTTTGCCCACAGAGTTGATCGTATCTATTTTGCAAGTTTTGAATTATTTCTCTTAACTTTTTAAAGGGGTGGGTTGGAGAATGCTGCTCTCTGGATGAACAAACTTTTGTTCTAAAATAAGCACTGTTGGTGACCAGCTTTCATATTTATATTTTTGCATCGTACCTTACTCCCCGTGTAGGGTAACCTATATTTGATTACAAAGATAGTATAGGACTGGGGGAAGGTAGAATTTAGAAGAAATGTTTCTGAATTTCGTGTCAGTAGAGTAAAAAAACCATGTTTGAAAGAAAAAACAAACCTCAGTACACTACCAGGACTCAAATCTCAACCTTCCCGTCACCGGAAAACGAGACTAAACAAGTTTGACGTCTAGTTCACATGCCTATTGTTGAGAATATGCCAAATAAATTCAATGCTATTATGTGTCAAAATAAAAATAGAGAGATTTTTTCCGAACTACCTTTTTAACTTCCTTCTTCGTAAGAAAATTGGGCTATACAATTATATTTTATTATTTAAGTTTTAATGATTTATTAGTAAACCAGAATAGACTTAAATAAATATTTTCTCACCTGTTAAAGGAAACGTTAAAAATAACTATTTTATAAATTACTTGGCAAAAAGTAAGCAATTGGGAAACACTATTGAATTCTTCCTCCAATTTGGAATCCAAAGATTTTACAGCACCGCTTTTGATGTATGTAGGCTGTCTAGCCCAGCGATTCTTAACCAGGGGGTCACGGCCCTCTAGGAGGCCACGAAAGGTTTTTTTTTGGGGGGGTGGGGGGGTGGCTCGAAAAAAATTCATAAAGTTATTTGCTTATTAAGGAAGACAATTATCTTTAAATTTTACGTTTTGTAAGAAATAATTCGATGATCGTAAGCATGTAAGCACACTACTTTCAATTTCCCGGGGTAGGGGAGACCGGGGCTGATTGTAACAATTTTTACTTACTATTTTTTTTGCATCCCCTACAATGTATAAGAAAATATTTGGCCATGCACACGAATAAAGTAAGCTCTGTTCTTTCACAATACATTTTTAAAAACATTATTAATAAAGCTAATAGTGCACTATAAATTAAAACCCTCTTTGATGTAATGTGTTACAACCAGCCCCGGATCGGGGTTGGTTGTAACAGACTTTGGGGTTGGTTGTAACAAGAAATTAGTATTATCAGAAAATCACTTTTTTATTGAAAATTATTTTAATCAATTAATATTAAAGTGTATTTTATTACAAAAATATAAAAATTACGAACATCCTAATCTAGCATTATTTAGGCTATAATGAGTATGGCTACAAAATAAAACATAGAATCAAAGCTTACTCCGACAGTCCATCTGACTGGCAATTGTGACAAATGTACATTTTTGATTTCTTTGCACAAGAAAAATGTGACCACAGCTGACAGTCCAAACAGCGAACCCACTCCTCGCCTGGTTTACTGGAAGAGAATGGTTCCAAACACACTAAACAGAAACATTCACTCTCTTCTTCTGACGAGCTTCCTGGATCTAATTTATTCCTTGCAGACGTTTTGGCCCTAGCTTGCTTTGGACTACTCAGTTTTATCTTCCTCTTAACCACTCCCTTTTTTGGTCGTTTTTCATATTCTTCTTCAAGTGCGTTCTTCTCAGGAGTATCTGTCAAAATGGCACTTTTCCTGGTTTTCCTCCCAACCTTTGTTTTTCTTGGAGCTGATTTTGGAAGGGGCTGAACTAGCTCCGGGGAAAACTTGGCCATATTTTGGGAGATATTATTAGCCCTGGATGGACCAGCAACTCCTACCGGATTGGTAGAAAACTCATTGGTTCTAGTTGAACCAGAAATTGGTGTGATGGGTCTGTCCAGAACTAGTGATCTTCCAGGAGATGCCTCATTACGTGGATCTGGTGATGTCTCTGGATTTGGCCTGTCCGTCACAAATGAGGGGGAGAAGTCCGCATCCTGAAATACTTCCCTATTAAAAGGAAATATTCCACATTTCTGGAATCCATGTTGAATATTCGTTGGTGTTGTGGCAATCGGAAATGCTACTTTTAAAACGGATGGAATGTTGAATATTGTCATAGGCCTAACGGTACCATCCGGGGTTTTATTATTTCTAATCCAAGCGTCCATTGCTATGTTTATTTGTCTTTTAAGTGGTCCAAAAACACTTCGATCTAGTGGCTGGAGGCGATGAGTGCAATGAGGAGGAAAGGAAAGCATTACAACCCCATTAGTTTTAGCAAAATCAAGACATTTTGGAGCTAAATGCGACTGATGGTTGTCTAGGAGAAGAAGGACAGGCCTCTCTTGAGAAGGACGAACACAATCAACAAAATGATTCAGAAAAATCAGAAATTCTGTTTCTGTTGTCCACCCAGATTTATTTCCAGTACCTATGCAACCTGTTGGACCATCTCTGATGAAGTGGTCATAAAATCTTACCCTGGGAAAGATGAACATTGGAGGAATAGCATTTCCAGCAGCATTGACAGCAACGGTTAACGTAACAAGTTGTCCTCTTTCAGCTGAAGTCATTGCTCCTATTTGTTTTATACCTTTTCTTGCAATAATTTTTGAAGGATTTTGAACAGTGGTGACTCCGGTTTCGTCCATGTTCCAAACATCATTTGCAGTGAATGAATACCTGTCGTAAACTTCAGAAAGTTTATCAAAAAACTTTGAAACATTGGCACGGTTGAAGCTGGATGCTCGGCCTATACTAGTAGCCTCCGGAGTTCGAATTGATAATGAAGGATGACGCTTTAAAAATGATGAGAGCCAGTCTGCACCAGCTGTTTCATTGTCACTCCAGGTTTTTGGCATCGTAACATTGTAGTGCTTCCCACACAGGTAGGCAATACATCGCAAATCGCGTGGCGTGAGTCCAAAATAAATATCCGAGCAAGTTTCGATGTAAGTAACGAGAGCAGTCTCCTGTATTGGAGTGAAAACCTGTCTGTTTCCATAATATCCAGCCAGAGGCTTCCAGTCCACTTCAGGATCAGGCCTAGGTTCATTTGCTCCTGAAACAAGACACAATCTAAGTCATTACACGTTTTGTTAGTTAATTCGGATAAAACTGCAAATTACATTTTAGGAAATTAATATTTTCTAAATATTATATAAAAAATAGAATTAACAAATTATTTATGGTTAATCATTTTCACCTACATTTTTTTTTAACTTGACTTAGATCTTTCTTTGTATTCAGAATTCAAATTTCCACCAGTCAAAAAAATAACTCCAAATAAGAATAAGGGATTTAGTCGAATATAGTTGATTAATAAATATGATATAATTATATTGTAGTTTCACAGCTTACGTTTATTTTTTCTTGAGATGTATCTTGTAAGGGTCACATGGCAGATGTTGTAACTTTTTGCACATTGTCTGATGGATGTTCCCTCTCTCACAAGCTGAGCTGCTTTCTCCAATACATCAACATCAGTTTTACCTCGATCAGACTTCCTCTTGTAGTTCCGCATCTAATATTACATTCTATATTTTATTATTTTATTCATAGCTCTTTAGTAACTAAACGGAAATAGTGTGAAAAAATCACCAGTATTTTTTTATACTTGGAAGTAGTATTAAATGTGATTATATAAATGGTATGGTAAAATTTCATAGGACACTAATAGCATTCGAAATATCTAAACAAAACAAGCGGGGCAAGTTGTAACAGACAAAACTTGGTGTTACAACCTACCCCACATGACGCCATTAAATGAATTATTAATTTATGTGTGCTAACCATATTTTAACAAAAAGGGTAAGGGTATATTCTGAAAGCCGAAACTACAAAGAATTATGTGTGCTGAAAAAATATTTACAAAACAATGTAAATTACTGAGAATAAGGGTAAAAGTCTATTGAAAAATATTTTCTTACCTTAAAGAAAAATGATTTTTTCTCTCTTGCTGCTCGTACAGACGTCCGATTCTCAAAGAGTCACAACTCAAACTGAAAGCTTTCACCAGTGCTATTGTGACCAAATTGACAAGTCACTCAAGCGAATAATGGCGGAACTATCGGCACTGTTACAACCTGCCCCTGTTACAACCAGCCCCGGTCTCCCCTAATGGAGAGAAGACTAATCACGGATAGTAAAAATCACGGATAATACAAATATCCCCTATATGTTTACCATCGCAATTAAAAATTTGCTGCCCCTTGTTTCTAAATATTTATGTGAAAAGGGATCTAGCACAATGGTAAATATTAAAGCGAAGCAGTGAAATCGACTCCGAATCGACTCCTGCATGCAAATGGCAGTTAGTAATACAACCGAAACAAGAACAGACCAATTAGGGGCAAGTGTTCAACAGCAGAGGTCACATTAAATACATGTAGGTAAGTTAGTTTAGGTTTTTTTATTTGTTACTATAAGCAGTAAATAAAGTCACTATTTTAAAATAAATATTAATAATTAATTTGTTAGTAAAAACAGGGATCCGCGAGCAATAAAAGGTGAAGATTCACTGGTCCCGTCAATAAAAAAGAAAGTATTGGGACCGTAACAGAAAAAAAATCCATTTTATCTTAAAAGTAAGCAAAAGCTTTGAAGGATAGAGCACTCGTGGTTAAGGAAAGCATTTCCTACAGTGATCGACCCAATAATTGTTGCAGCATCAGCAATTAAAAAATCGTGTATTTATTAATACTAACGCAGAATTAAAAAAATTTGCCTACCATTTCCATGAGAAATGGTTAAATACTTTTATGTTGCAGTATTAACGACGAAAAGAGAATTTGCCAACCCTAAAGAAGCGCTGAAGCACACACGATGGGTATTTACAAGCACAGAGTAGCAAAGTTCTTACACGTTTAAAAAAATTGGCGTATAAACTGTAGAAGCAGATTATGTCCTAAAACTAAACAAAAATATTTATTAAGACATCGCCAAGTCAGGTCATTTACAGACATCTCGATAAATTCAAAGGGCGAGGAAAACATTAAATATGTACACCAAATATATTATCAAAGGAGCTAGTTATTAATTAGAAACAAATGAATGCAGCCGGCTATCATCATAGAGCCTTGACTAATTGATAAGAGGAACAATCGCAAAACTACCAGGTCTGCAAATAAATCTTACTAGGGTTTATGTGTGATTTTAAAAATAAAAGTTGATTTGATGTTAGTTTTTTGAAGAGTGTTTTAAGGCTCCTCCCTCACTCCCTATGCCCGCTCCTTCGTGAGGAGAGGTCGCTATAAAACATGTGCTCGGACCTAGCGTTATCAGCACAGGCACGGCAAGGCACGCGGAAAAGCAACCAAACCGCATTGGTGGGGTATCAAAGCCCAAGATCTGACAATGTCGACCACAGCACGAGAAACCACAGGAGTAATTTACAGCCCCTTCCCCGTCCACCTCATTTTGCAGTCTTACGCGGGAAGTCAACATGAGGTCCACGCATCGCAAAACCGTCAGTGTTAAGACTCTCGATAACACCAGATCTATTGCTCAAAGTAAACCCCATTTGGGAATTGATAAGGAAGTTCAAAAATTTTAAATAGTCTACAATTTTCCCTTATATATGCAAACTGCTAACATTTCCTTGATTTTCCTGACTATTCAATTCAACAACCTTCTCAGGTATCCCATCCATATTCTACACGGTATGGTCACCCTGATTACCTAATATAGTCGATTTACGGTAATCGTGTCCATTTCTGACAGTTGAAAAATTAATACATACACAGTCCAGTATTCATCCGCACTGCGAATACGTGCTGTAACGTGTGGCAATATTTTGGCTTATAGCAGTTATATTTGGGTTGGGTGAAACTCGACTCGTCCACTGTTGTTCCGTCGAAAAAGGTAAGCACGTCAACTGGTCTACCATCCGAAACACCAACTCGTTCACTCAAACTTGGATTGTTCAGTGCAAAAGCTTACTAAGTTCATACTGTATACCGTAAACTCCCCTCTGCCCGCCACCCAAAATCAAGTGGTAAATTTTCACAGCACTGGTATCACAGTTGGTCACCAAAATATTAAATTCTGTCATTTCACATGAATTGTATTAAAATCAAGTAGTTAGGTTAGGTTAGTTAGAGTCGTAATTACTTAGTACGCTTTTGCACTGAAGAATCCAAGTTTGGGTGGACGAGTTGATGTGTCGGACGGTAGACCAGTTGATGTGTTTACTTTCTTCGGAAGAACAATGACTGTGGACGAGTTGATGTGTCGGACGGTAGACCAATTTGATGTGTTTACTTTCTTCGGAAGAACAATGACTGTGGACGAGTTGATGTGTCGGATGGTAGACCAGTTGATGTGTTTACTTTCTTCGGAAGAACAATGACTGTGGACGTGTTGATGTGTCGGATGGTAGACCAGTTGATGTGTTTACTTTCTTCGGAAGAACAATGACTGTGGACGAGTTGAATCACAACATTTGGGTTATAGATGATACCATTTTTTAAAGTGACATATCCAGAACACACGACTTAGCGCATGAAAATTTGAAAATTATAGTAGAATATAAGATAATGTTTTTATGGCAATAGCTTCTCTCTTTTTTTTGTACCTTCATTGAGGCTTTGAGCCGTCTGAAGAGAGAAATCTGAGATGAAAAGCAGTTACGAGACTGGCGGTGAGCAAATGAGAGAACCTCAGGTACCTGCATCGGTTTTCTCAGCCGGCCAGGCGCGTTGTTGGGAATATAAGAGAGTTAGGTGTCAAAATATATTATATATTACTTTAATATATATTTTACAGTTGGTTATTTAAAGAAAAATACCTTTATTTTTTAAATTTGTAGATACGTAACTTTGGCTCAAATGACCTTTGAAATATTATTTTGTATCTTAACTCTTCACAAACGAGTAGAATTTACCCATAATCTTGAAAATGATTCAGAAAAAATTGATTTAATTTGTTGACTCAAGTAAAGTATTCTCGATTTAGGAAAATACCCCAACAATGACCTAACCGGAGAGAAATGATCACTATGAGAAAGCAGCCCGAGTGCGATTGGTTGGAATTATATCCAATTCCCGACTTTCCTGTTAGGAACTGACACACCGGTGGAACTTTAGGACAAATCATCGATCTCCGTAGTTCAACCTGCAGGATCTATGTTTTGGAAATTCAGGTGAACAGGTTCAACTAATATAAAAAGTTGATGACAGTATTATCTCTACGAGCTTAACCTAGCTTTCAAATGGTAGATGCATGGGAAAAGTTCAGGTTTTGTTAGGGAGGATTATATTTTCTGTCCAGATTTGTTTGTGTGTGTGTTTGTGTTTAAGAAGAAGGGAATACAGTTTAATTTATATATTTTTTGTGTTTAATAATAAAGGACAAATTTAATTTATATATTTTTGTATTTAAAAAATAATAATTTTTCGGGTTTCGAACTTTGCACCTGTGGCTCCTTTATAATTACCCTAAATATCAAGTTTCTAGCTCATCGGGAAGTATAAACAATCTTCTGGAAATATATGTATGTAAAGATGTATAAATATACATGTAGGCCTATGAATACACTACTAGAAATATTCTATAGAAAAAGTCCTGTTTTCTTTCCAGATTGCTCCAAGAGTATAATAAAGTATGCTAGTTAAAGAACACACGCAAACTCTGGATTTTATCTGGGATACTTTATACACATCACAGAGATAACGATATCACAATTTACAAGTCCTAAAACAAAACTCTGTCTAGGCTAAAAGTCAACATAAAGCTTTTAAGGGAACACCTACGTCGAAAAACAAAACTTAATGTGAAGTGTAATCCTTTACTATACAGATAATGATGGTGTGTATGGGTGACTGTGGGTAAGATAACTTTACCAAGGGGTTTTCTTCACTCAATGTTGGGTTTAGTGTCGCGATCACGTTAAACTCTACGTTCGTGTAACGTAAAGAGATTTAGTAGTTGATTGATAGCCACTCTTAAGTCATGATACAAACAAGTCGAATACACTGGGCACTAAACCCCATCCCATTATTTTAGGTAGGCATATAGCTTAGGTCACAAAAAGCCAATCAATTGGTACACATGTGTATTTTTCATGCACAACGTCTCACTTGCCATTAGGGCCGGCCGCATATTTACACTATTGGGGTAGGGATGATGGTTTAATATATATTAAATGTACTCATATTTGCGTGAAGGGACAGTGGTAAACTTTTTTTTAAATCTACAGTGAACTCGAGAAGGCTTCTTGGTATGATCTCCACGTCATCGGCAATCTAGTGTAAATGTGTACGACTAAAATAATATTATTATTATTATTATTATTATTAGCACCGCGTCTTACTACCCGTTCGGGTTATACGCACTTACGCTAATGTGTAATGGTAGGGTGATTGTGAGATTAAATGGAGGACCTACAGTTTAACGTGGAATCCGAACCACGGTGGAGACCTGGCATTCTCCACACTCACAAGATATCTTGTCAGAGGTGAAGGAAGGGTTTGGTAATCAGATAAATCTGTGCCGCGACCGAGGATTGAACCCCGGCCGCCAGCACAGAAGTCTGACACCTTACCTCTAGACCGCCAGATCACCTAAAAATATTACAATTGCATCATTTTTAGCTTTATGGATATTAAATACATGGTCCAACTTTCACAAAAAACGTCAGAGTCAACTAAAGGGAAAACAATGTAGGCAGAGCAAACAAGAGGAAGGTGTGTAATTGAGTACCACAAATAAATCAAATGAAGGAGGGCGAGCCTTAAAAAGAAAATAATAAAAGAAACCTTAGCAATTCAAAGCACAGCGATTAAATTAATAAATTCACAAGTGATTTTATTTTACAGAACTTGATAAAACAAGATATTAGGAATTGTGTCTAATTTTGAGAGAGGAAAAACACAACAAGTTTAAATTTTAGTGGGCTTTGTTTTAGAGCAATTTTTGTTATTTGCACCTAGGACTTTGCTTTTAGATGTTTAATAATTGTATAGCTTTGATATTCGCGAGCTAACACATATTTTTGTTTGGATGTGTAAGTACAGGTGTTTTGAGCCGGTGATGCACCAAGACCTGCCAGTGCGCATGTCCGGGAGTCACGGGAGTTAGACAGGCACCTCACTTTCACGAGCAGTGTTTCTCAAACTGTGGTCCATGGCGATGTGCCAGGGGGCCCGCACAAAATGAATGGTATGACATAATCGTATTAATAGCTATCTAAAATCGTCCATTATATTTGTTTTAAATAAGTAATAACTATTCCTTATTCGAGGGCTTCAATTAAAATCAAAACTTATATAACTTTTTTGTTTGTTTATTTAGCACATAAAAAGTAAAGCTTAGTCATAGTTACAATATTTATAAGAAAGTAAAACATAAACTAAATCAAAAGAGTACAATATTGACAGGCTAACTGCACTAGGTCAACTATACTATATTCCACAATACAGTCCAATTAATATCCTGTCTTTACTGCTTGATAAACACTTTCATTAGATAAATTCCTGCTTCTACAAATGGTAGATAGGTAGTGGATGAGTGGTCCGCGTGTGCTTATCAAGTGGTTCACTACTGGGAAAAGTTTTAGAAACAGTGCACTAGAGGCACCACCACATGTGCAATAGGCAGGGCCGTGATTGTGGTGACATGTTAATGTGCATACACTCTGTCCATGGTCACCTGGTTGTCGATATATACATTTTATAATAGGTTATTTTTGGTAATTTTGGAATGACCGACATGTTGGTGTTGGGAGAGCCGGTCAGAGCCAACAAGTTGTGTTGGATCATTTGTTGGAGATAATAAATGACAAACCCAACATGTTGGCCGAGTTGGGAGATTCTGCGCATGCACTATCGAGTTGAATGGGTCTCTAACCTTGGTGAAGCACGTGTTTTGTTTTCAGATTAGTTTCAACTTTTAAAATCGGGGCTTGCGTAATTTTGTGATCATGGAACGGAACAAGGCTAATACAGTTATAAACTAATTGATTTATATCAAAAGTATTTTGTTCTTTGTAATGTTACATGTATGCAAAGTTATCAACTCCACTTTGCAAATGTAGGTAAATCATTATTCCCATGTACACACCTTCGATTCAACGTTCAACAAAAAAAAAACCCTCCGAATCTCCTATCGCTTCTTACGTTTTGGTTTTTTCTGCAAGAGTACACTTCCCGTCAAGACAACAAATGAAGAACGGCCAGTAATACGATGCTATCCATGGATATAAATGTGTAGAATGCCTGTAAGGTTGTAAAATACATATTTCTGATGAGAATGCAGCCTGGAAAGGGTTGCGTTGGGAGGGGATAGCTAGCTATTACTTCTGAAGTAGATAGTTAGTTGTAAATAAATATTATATTTAGCAGAATGCAAGAGTTTATATGTTAGAGGCATTTCATTGTCAATGTATATTTTAGTTTTGTTTATATTTTTAGGCAATTTTTTTTAAATTTCTAGGTCAATTTCTAGATCATTTTTAAATGGTTTTAGATAGTCAAAATCCGGGCCCTGACAATTAAAATTGGCGTCATTCAACACTTGGTTCATACCATTGATTCTGAGATACAAGATAGTGGAGTCAATACCGGGGAGAAGTTTTTTTGTATCTGGGGCTTTAATGAAGCAAATGGTTATATCAACACACGACTTACAAACTAACTTAGTTCTAAGACAACATTCAGTACCCTAGTAGTTAATTCATCACTGTAAAAGGTGAAGCCCCAATTTAACAAATGGTTCCATTTCCAGACTCTTAACATAAGTTAAGTAATGAGAGGGGAAAAGAGACCTTATTTTAATATGAAGGCTCAAAACAAAGGATTATTATCAGCGACATAAATCAAGATGAGAGGAAGGACGAAAAAGATTGATTTTGCGTAAATGCGCCCACATTAGCATGAAGAAATTGGAAAATCCCTTGTTCACCCGCAGACAGGGAAAAGTAAAGTATTTATAGACAGAAGATGTAAATAGAGCTCTCTTTATATATATATATATATATATATATATATATATATATATATATATAAAATTGTTATTCTAGGAAATAAAATAAAAAGTTCACCCAGAAGGAATACGAACATACCCTTCAATGGTGGCAAAGTAAATACAAGGACAGTTTAACTACGCTTGTCCAGCATTGTGGGTCATATTTTGAGTTGTAAACCTGACAGGCTTTCACGGCATTTAAAAAAAAGTATGTTTGGATTAACTGTGGTGGTTATTAGCGACTTGTATGCCTGCTATATTTATAAACTGAAGGATGTTTATGAAAATTCCCCCCCTGGGTTCCTTAGACAAAGTTGGTAGTGGTGAGTAGTGACCAGTGTACCAACTAAAGATAGAATGGACAGATTGCTTATCGCCGCTAAGCGGTAGCTTAGAT
>CABEEJ010000757.1:59932-78627 GCA_901482245.1 Timema douglasi
GGGGGGGGGGGGGACATACGTATGATATCTTCAACATACAGTCAACGTACTGTTTTTCCTCTAAGCAGATGACAACCAGAATACAACGTTGACGTGCGCAGAAGCCAAGATCAGCCTTTGTCTACGATAGCAGCCCCGCCGGTCTATCGCTAGTCGCAGCTCGGGTGGCTTGACAACGGACGACGGTGTTTCGGAGCCCATCTGCGCAGTTTCCTGTTAATGTGGTCATGTAAACACGTCGCGCGGCACCAGAATAGCTTCCTTCCAAACACGGGGGATGAGAGGGGAGTAATTTACAACAGTGCGGTAGAAGGGGGTGACGCTAGTCGTTAAAAAATCGCGCGGGGAAATAACAATATTAGACTTACAGAGAAACAAAAAAAAAAAAAAAAATTTTTCAAAAGAATCGGCCTGAAGGAGTAAATTCAGAAATATGAGGATTACCTGATATATAGAAAATATTAGCCGCTACCTTACTTGATCATCGGTTTGGTTGATGATGGTTAGTTTATATTTATAATTCTATTCAATCTAAGAACATGAGTTTGCATAGATCGTCCTTGAAATGAGCTAATGTGATCTGTTCATACTTTTTTTTTAATATAATTAGGAAACTTAAAACGTAAGGTTTTTAACGCAAAAAAGATATGTTAATACCTCTAACCTCGATTTTGACGTGAACTATATTCCTAAATAATCACCCAACTCTTAAATAATTCGGAATTTCTCAAGTCTTCAAAGCTTATAAGCACTTCGGTAGGCGGACCTCTGTTCTTTAAAAAAACATCCACGATTCATACACAAAGCCAATCCAGTTCAAGATAAATCAAGATGTGTGTGTGTTGTATTTCTGTTGTAGCGTGGTCTTATATAATTCAAACTATGTTTAAAATGTTGGTGTAGGACTTGATCCGAGCTTATTTAACTGAAATATGTTGGAGATCTACATTGACATATATTATGAATGCAGTTTAAATACCGTAGCTCTTAAGAACCTAAAGCGAAGTTGGCCACTCGACAGAAGTTTGAGCCAAGTTAAAAGGCGAGGGAAATATTAGTGCAGCTCTTCTCAATTCATCATCATCCTGTTTGCTTAAATTAGGTGAAGTTGAAGTCTGAGGTATTTATAGTTGTGCACTTTCCGAACAGACACCAGAACACAACTTATGTCTATAAACAGTATTCAGACCCCGGTCATCCATCCATCACTATAACAGGAGCAGCCCAAGTTCATAAATGACATGTCGTGAACATAGGACGTAGAACTCAACTAGGCCACGCGCTACCGACAAAAGAATCAGACTGGTCTCCGAAAGTAAGACAAGGCATTAAGGTGGGGATGTATTATTATTATTAGCACCGCATCTTACTACCCGTTCGGGTTATACGCACTTACACTAATGTGTAATGGTAGGGCGATTGTCAGATGAAATGGAGGACCTACCGTTTAACGTGGAATCCGAACCACGGTGGAGGCCTGGCATTCCCCACATTCACAAGATGTCTTGTCAAGAGGTGAAGGAAGGGTTTGGTAATCAGATAAATCTGTGCCGGGACCGAAGATTGAACCTCGGACCCCAGGTCAGAAGTCCGACACCTTACCCCTCTAGACCACCAGGTCACCGTGGGGATGTAGGAAACGCGATAAAAGCCCAATGTTTTTGCAATTTTTAACATTTTTCTGGCTAAAATATGGCTTCAGTAAAAGAAAAAAAGGTGTTGATATCAACAGTTGTTGAATATGTCATGAGCATAGCGACACAAGACAAGCTTGAGGAAAAAGAAAAAAAGTTGTCATTAAATTATAGGATACCCTTGACAGACATTCAACTGTTGAGGTCACCGTGGAAAGAAAATTAAGCAATGTTTGTATTGATTTTGACCGAAAAAAGTTTTGCTATAATAACTGTAAAAAAACTGACCTTTTATCGCGACCCCTACACCCCCACCTTAAAAAATAGGCCTATAATAGCTCGTCTCACTCCACGGAACCAGACGTTGCATCCTAGTATGTTTTCCGTGTTATACTTTAGAAAAACGTGGCAATGAAACGATTTAACCATATTAAAAAAAAATTCAACGAAAACCCAAAAACAACAAATTGATCCCAATTTCCCTGTTGACAAAGGAGGAATGCAGAAAATCACACTTCGATACGCTTTATGGTTCGAATGTAATCGCGTCTAATATCTCCGATCAATCAGCTGTGATAAGAATAAGAAAATTAGCAAGGTATATTTTTAAAACAAAAAGCATAGCGTTTCTAGCTACTGATCATTACAGTACCCGGTATGTTATAAAAAAAATCAACTAAGGAGACCGCCCACCAAAGTACTGAGACAGTTTTCATATTTCAGAAGTGGTTTAATATTTAAAAATATGAAAAATGAAGGCTAATTATATCAATATGCCCCTGTAGGAGTGAAAAAAAACCTTACATTTCAAGTTTTAATGTATGTGAAGTTGCCAAACTAAATGGTTAGAAACTGTTTCGACTATTTTGGCGTGAACCATATTTTTAAATAACGCATGGTATAATTAAATATATTAGAGCTGAACGTCTGCACGGCAATTTCTCGCTTTCCGAGGTGGGCCCCGAAGTGCTTGTATTACCTTACACCTAAAAAAAAAAAAGTATTGAAGTTAACGAGCCAGGTTAGTTGGTAACAAAGGCGTAACTTATCGCCATTTTCGTTCTGGCTAGTAGATAGTAAAGCTTGCGTGTGGTAACAATATTTGGCCATGATCGAAAAGAATGATTGCGATTACACAATTCCAAATGTTTAGCAAAAATAAACTCAGAAACATTGGTATAATGTAACATTAATGAAGGATCAATATGTTCAATTAGTCCTACCTTGTTATGTGACATAACTATGAAATTTAGGCTATAGTTCTCGATCATAGTAAAAACCTTGTCGGACTGTTAAACAATTTACTAAATCCACCCAAGTCAGTGTTGTGTAACGGACACTTCGAGACAAACTGTGTCCATCTTTGCATTTTAATACAGTCTCTCTTGGGAGTATTGGCTACGTGTTACACTTTCTAGAAACTTACGACTATAGTCTTATGACACGATATCGCACGCATTGGTAGTTTTAAGATCATTAAATCATCAACATTTTGTTGCACTAATTTAACAAGTTGGTGTGTTATTAAAAGCTTTAAGTAGTGATTCACTTATTTCAAATTATTACAGTTCACGGGTTACAAGGGATCAAACTTGCTTTTTATTGTTATTATTACTAGCACCGCGTCTTACTACCCGTTCGGGTTATACGCAATTACGCTAATGTGTAATGGTAGGGTGATTGTGAAATGAAATGGAGGACCTACAGTTTAACGTGGAATCCGAACCACGGTGGAGGCCTGGCATTCCCCACATTCACAAGATGTCTTGTCAGAGGTGAAGGAAGGGTTTGGTAATCAGATAAATCTTTGCCGGGACCGAGGATTGAACCCCGGCCGCCAGCACAGAAGTCTGACACCTTACCCCTAGACCGCCAGGTCACCAAACTTGCTTTTTAAACGTGCCATTGTTAAGGTAAAGTAGGTTATGTGAGAGGCCGAAATTTAGTTTAACTAGACATTCATATGAGGTGTACAGAATAAAATACTACTTTACCTTAACAAGGGCACATAAAAAGCATCAACTAGTAACGTTGACCCCTTTTAACTCATAAGCAGTAATGATTTGAAATGATTGTATCACTATTTACAGCTTTTAATAATACACTTGTTAAAAGTGTGAAATAAAACGTCGATGGACGAATGACCTTAATGTACCCAAATATTTGGAAGCTACTTTATTCAAAATTGTGAAGCTAGGTTTGGGTATTATTTCTGGAAAAGGAGAGGGGAGCACCATGTGAATGCTCGTTAGAAGAAAGCACGATAAGCTAAAAACAACAAACCTTCCTATCAAGTTCCCACGGACCGATCAATAATATCAGTTACCCAATCAAAGTCCGATGTCCGTCCCCACAGGTAACAACACCTAGCTCGGGTAAATAGTACTGCTCGAACCATGTTGTATCGCGAGAACAGCTTTTAAAAAACAGTGTAACTGTAAATTAAATTCACCTGAAATGAATTTAAAACTAAAGCCTGCTACACCTTCCCATCAAGTGGTATCATTTATCGCATCGTAAATATTTTAAAGTCATTAGTAAACCCTTCTCAGGTGGCCATCCTCCTGAGCGTTACGAAATGTCACTGGTACCATTTGTCGCATATTCACGCAAAAAAGAGCTAAGATATTAATGGCTAAGTTTATTTACTATCAGAAATGATAGCGATTTTTTTTATTTTGGAAAGGAGGGGGGACGAGGGGTGTTAAGACTTTAGTTGACAAGGAAACCGGCTTGATTAATGATGATTATAATAAGTGTCTAGCACTATAAATAACCATTTCCTTTTCGCCCCCTGTGTTCATGTTGGGGACAGTGTGTTATGTGACACAATAATTACACAGACCGAGAGCTAAATAACCTTGCCCTTGAGAGCGGTGCCAATGGTCACACACACAGCAGTGGCGGTAAGAACTCGAGGTAAATCCTGGCAAGTACTCAACTCGTTCACTTATTGTTCAACATCCCACACAGTATTACACGCACGCCACCTAATTCCACTAACTCTACCATACACCCCGAATACCCTTAGGGCGACCGAGAATATTAGGCGAGGAAACACAATTAACACAGTAGGTGTTTTACTGTGATTCTTAACAAGGCCGTAGTCAGCCAATAATTTCAGGGGGGGTTGGGTGAGCACATCCCCCAATTGCTGGAAGATAAAAAAAAAAACCATTATAAATGACAAACAGTTCTAGAAGCTCTCTGAAGTGTTTTTTTATGATAAAATAACCCCGTAGCTGCCGAAGGGTAGGAAATTTTCTAAATATTAAACACTTTTTGAAGCTCTGTGAGGTTTTTTATGGTAAAATAACCCCCAAAATGCCGAACGCTAGGAAAATTTCTAAATATTTAACACCTCTAGAAGCTCTTTGAAGTGCTTTTTATAATAACACAGCCGCCTAATTTGTATTTTAATTTTTATATCGTTTGAACCATAAATAAAGCTATATATATTTTGTTCATAAAATTTCGCGGGGGTTTGAACCCCCAAACCCCCCCCCCCCTGGCTACGGCCTTGATTCTTAACATGTATGGGATTAGGGATAATTTATAACCTAAAAGTATTAACTCTAACTCGACCTATCACATCTTCATTAGAAACACGTGAAACATCAAGCACTATCAGATAAAGATCGGGTGAACAAAGTTGAAGATCAATTATTATTATATCTGGGGGTATGCGAATCAAGGTCGACTATAAATGGTATAGGAGGTACTGTGCCCAGCATCTCTTTGAGACAGTGAGAGTGTATTTAACTGTCGATGGCAGGGAGTCCAGGGTTCAAATCCCGGTCGGGTGTAGCTGCTGAGGGTGGTTTTTCATCAATTGTGTTCCAATTCCCTTCATGCAAATGCGGGTACACTTCCTTCAAAAGAATATAACCTAAACAGGTAGTAAGACATGGTGATAAAAGCTGTGCTGGCTGCAAGACAATTTTTTTATGCCATTCTCAAATTTTTTTAATCTTATAAATCTTACAGTGTACTGGTAACAAATTTGACAGACTACTGAGAATGTTGTATAAGTAGAGAATTAAACAATAAATACTGTATTTATAGTGAATTAGAATATTTGGATGTTTACTCCTATCTTCTACTAATTTAGTACAAAATGTATTCTATTCCATTTTTACAATCATTTTTTTATAAAACACGAATTTTGAAAAGCATTAAATATTACGTGGTTAAGTTTTTATTTATTATTTTATTAAAGGTAGATATTCTATTAGACTTTAAATAAAAACTCTTATTAAGCGTCCAAAAATTAGGCCCGGGGTGACTAATAGGTGGGTTACCAAAACACAAGTTGCCAATATTTTGATTGTATCTCCAACAAGCCTTAAATAAATATACCACAAACTTATTATCAGTAAAAATATACCTATTAAATACCTCCTAAACTTTGTGAGAAAAGTAGGTTCCAGAACTAAAATACCTCAATTATTAGATCGAACCCAAAATGTTACGATACTAAAGCTTGTTATGTTAGGAGCTTATGACTTAGACAATACTCTATTTGTGCAAACTATACTATTACATCGAGTACTAAATATTTTGTGAAAACTTAATAATTGCATGTTGACGTTAAACTATTGTGGCCAATTTCTAAAAAAAAAAAAAAAAAAATTCATGAATAACCTTTATATTGAAAAATTATTTTTAGATAGTTCATAAAAAGTATTTAAGAAAACCTTACCATTTCAGGTACTCCAAAACAGAATTTTTAGGATTTACTTTTATAACTGTACATGTGCTTTAAATACACTTACCTGTTTGGATACAAATACTCTCTTCATGGAAAGGGGATCAGGGGGGTACATTGTGTTTATTAATACTTTCAACTTTCAAGGTATAAACTGCACACACACTTTTCGTTATAGATGCACTTTTTTTTTTTTTAGAACTGGTTAATATACACAAGCAACCCTCCTTTAAAGGAATTCAGATTGCTACCATCTAAAATTGAATGATATATAATAAAATCGCACAAACACTTACAATGGACCTAATAAACGTAAAATTCGTCACTAAAATACGTTCTAGAATATAAATCTATGAACAAACGACACAATCTGCACAATGTTTCATTTGGCCAAAAAATTCACACGAAATTGAAGCACAACGATGACCCTTCCTTTATGACACTTCGATTATTACGAAACGATGCAAAGACATAAATAACACACTTTTTTTGTTCTTAAACGCAAACGAATGAAATCACAAATCAACCTAACTTACACAATGGAAGTTGAGGACTCACCTATTTTTTTCCAGCTCGTTGTGAGTTGTCCTGAAACAAAAATTAAAATTTAGCCCCAACATTAAAATAAAAAAATCACATGCGATTAACTTATTCGTTTTTAAGTAAACTTTTAATTTGTAATTTTGTAGAAATAAATTATTTTTGTTTACCTGCTACCCTGAGATTTTTTTGTCTTTGGCCTTTTTGTTACACTTCTGAGATCATCTGGCATTGGCAGTGTTGACGCATATCCGTGTTCGGCCTCTGCAATATAAATATTAAAAGAGCGTCAAAATCAGCTGATTTCTACCACAAACTGACAAGGGAGCCATGTTGACGTGGATAGAACACACAATAATCACAAATAAAAGGCAAATTACCTCTGTCTTTCCTTTCCAAATACTCTGCAGCCCGCAATAGTGCAGCAATACTCATTATTATTATGCTTTAAAAGTAAAATACTAAAAGAAGAGAAATATAATACAAATGTATACGACTAACAAACAGTATAGGTCCGCGCCCTAAGAATTCACTCCTGCATTTATTGATGTCAAACTAGTTGGAGGACCTTCCGAGCAGGCAGTTCGAAAGATGGTCCGCCATTGGTCTGACGTAACTAAACGTCACACTGTGAGCCAATGAGCTGGTGGCTTACAACGCGTCAGACTACCTGGGAAGTCACGTGAATCTCATGCCTCGAAACAAAACAAACAGCTGGGAATGGAACGAGCCAGCATGGATCCATGCATCACCGTTCTGTTGACAAAGAGGGGAATGGAGTCGGTTGGGACTTGCGAGTCAATAAAAATTAATAAATAAAACCTGGCCGCGCAACGTTCGGAGCGCTTTCAACGACTGAGAAAGTATATACAATTATGTTGATATTGGATAGAGATTGTAAAAAGATATCTAGCACTTTTTTTTTTCACAGCCTTACATCACAAGCTGGGAAGTAAATAAATATTTGAGCAAAAAGAAAATTTAAAACTACAAACTATGCGTGATTAATTTTAAAGCGTTGGATGTCAAATTCATGTCACATAACATGCATGGGAACATATTGTCTGATTTTTAGTAATTTTTTTTATAACTTGCATGATTGGCCCAAACTAAGCTTATTTCACAATATTTTTCAATTGATTTTTCGCTGAGAGATAATTTATATTAACATGATATCCTTGATACTTCTAAAGGTATAAATAAGAACACATGAGATATGTTGATTTTAAATTAATGCATCAGCATTTTGCTCATTGGAAAAACACTAATGAATTAACACACACTTTGTCAGAAGTGCAAATCAATACTTTTTTCCCAGCATATCTTATTTCCGGTTTGGATTATACATATATTTATACCCTTGAGGTTGATATCAGGAAGGAATAATTTAGAGGGAGTGTACCCACATTTGTATGAAGATATATTCTTGATGAAAAACTACCCTCAATATACCTGGTGAAGATTTGAACCCCAACCTTGCTTTCATACTAGAGGGAGAAATGAGACTACCGCTTATGTGAGCTTGTCCACTGGCGCAAGCTTTTGTGAAATAATTAGAATGTAAGAATTTGAAAATGTTTGCAGTTTAAACATGTTATATTGAACATAGAAAAAATGTGATTTTGTAATAGCTCATACTCCAGATGATCTATATATAATTTCCTAATGAGTGCGTGTCCTTCCACACGTGCCAGACGCCCGTAAAGATGACATAGAAGGTTGAAACTATACACCCTTATAGTATAAACCACGAGACAGAACTTTACAAATATTATTTTTATTATTTAATAAAATAAAATAAAAATTTTGGCTTTTTTCAATACCACATAAGCTTATATACATATCTGATAATTATTCTAATGGGGTAAGAGTGAGGAACGAAGCATTTTAGAGGTAATTTACCCGCATTTGCATGGAAGACGAGTGGTAAATCATTTTGGAAAAAACTACCCTAAGTAAACCGACCAGAACTCAAAACACTGATTGTCCTGTCATCAGCAGGCCAGTCTAACACGAAAGTGATGCCTTAGAAAATTTGTCATCAAACAACGAATTAATTTAGTTGACTCTTGACTTTATCTACTTTAACTAACAGAAATCTACTTTTTTACAAAGCCCAACCTTTAATGCACTTATCAATTGAAGGTTAGGTTATTGTTAGGCTGGTTAGTATTCTAATCAATCTTTTGTGCCCTTTGGCTAAAAACTAGTTATAAATAAGTTTTTGGTCAGAGTTACACTAAAAGAAAACAAATTATTTAGTTTCTAAAGATAGCTTTATTTTCAAAATGTAAAAATAATTCTAGTCTTAGATATATGACCGACTATAAGCATATTGTTTTTAGTAATATGATGGCACCATTTTACAGTATACAATTCAAAATCAGCAATTCATCATGAACAGCAGTACAAAGGATGTGTATAAATTTAATTGTTGTGTATAAGACTCAATAACCGGACATTGTTTCCCTGTGATTATATAATAAAGTGTTCTGCATTACAAAAAATCTAAAAAGAAAGTGAGTCACCCTGAGTGTGATTTTAACAAGTACAATCGGAGAAATACTTTACAGTTTTACACTGTTGATACTGGACATAAAGGCTTCCTCTTTAAGTCGGCTTGAACATGTTGTAAATGTTCAGAAATTCTGCATTATTTAAAAAAAATTCTATCCAAATTGACTTTAACCCATTGGAGTAGATATACAAAACTGTTATGTATCGCTAAGAAAGTGGTCCAAAGGCCAACTTACATAACTATTTTGTTTATTTCAAAGCATATATGTTCTTTTTTCTGCATGCGCTAAAAGTATAGTTTCATACCAGTTAATTTTATACCATGATCTGACAACAAGCAGGCTGTGAAATTCTCATTTTTATAATGAGCTTGTTTATATTATACATTATTTGGTTTGTTTCTAGTCTAGTTATCTTTGGATTCAAGCCAAATAAACATGGCCCATAATCGCAGGAAAAGTGTTTTGCTAACAAAATAAATTGAATATCTATGAGTAATTAGTTATTCAGAAAGTGATAAAGTGTTGTGGACAGTGTCGCATATAATGATACATTCACAAGATGTCTTGTCAGAGGTGAAGGAAGGGTTTGGTAATCAGATAAATCTTTGCTGGGACCGAGGATTGAACCCCGGCCAGCCAGCATAGAAGTCTGACACCTTACCCCTAGACCGCCAGGTCCCCCTCTATCTGATAAAGTTAAAGCTTATTTTGCCCTTTACACTCTAATGGGCTAGGCAAGAAAAATACACATAAAATTGTACTGGCATAACAGACGGTAAATAGTCTATTCTTACACACATTTAATTCCTGCCCTGTGTACAATTATGTGAGAAAATATTACCTCAATCTTGTATTTAAATAACTAATATGTGACACTCAAATTGAATGACTTACAATCACATTTTATGTGAAATGTCACAGTTGTGAGCCAAAGGTTAATGATGAGAAACATAGAACTGGACTTCCTAAAATATATACTTTTTATTTGGGCGTCTATAGGAAATTTAAAGTTGTTATATGTATTTGGAATAAGGTACAGGAAAGTTACCTTCTTCCAAATACATATTACAAAATACCTCAAAAACGAAAGGTTTTCCTTTAAATAGAAAATTTAACAATAATTGAGGATTATTTTGAGTGCCTTTGAAGTTTCAGAATTGCCATTTTAATATTAGATGCTACGGTATACTGTTTCGAGAAGGCGGTACGGTACGTCTTAAATAAATCAGGTACCTACATCAAGAAGTGAATAGTTTTTTCTTTAAAGATTTTAAATTTATATGCATTTGTTAGGGCAGACATTTTTGTATATTATTTGAAAAAAAGCCCTGTAATTAAGCAATTAAAAAAATAAAATAAAACACTTTACTGCATATTTGAATGTATTATTTATGTGCATATGGTTTTGTTTCATGTCATCCAGTATCTAAGATTTAAAAATCACAAATGTACTAAAGTCCTGTAATTAAGCAATTAAAAAAAAATAAAACACTTTACTGCACATTTGAATGTATTATTTATGTGCATATGGTTTTGTTTCATGTCATCCAGTATCTAAGATTTAAAAATCACAAATGTACTATCACATAATATGCAAGTGTCCAAAAGATGTGGAGACAATATTTAGATCGAAGTTTCACAAAAATTTACAAAATAGGATTCATTAAATTAATCGACTAATTGGTATTCTATGGTTTTATCTACAAACATTTAGTTCAAATAGGAACACATTATTTACTTTCAATGTTTCACAAAAAAAACAACTTTAGATACAAATTCTAATTTGCTTAGACAAGTTACTGAAAATATCTAATTTAAATGGCATTACTAGCCATATAAGCTACTTACAATATGGTAGTTCATATTTTTGACAAATTATTTTCTATATAAACATTTTACCTAGCTTTAGGTAATGTAATTCAAGTATTTTTAAATAGAGATCACTTATTAGAGTCAAATGCAAGTAGGGAGCACAAAATAAAACCACACCTTTTGAAAAATATATTTATAAATATGAAACGATACAGAGTCAATTGTTAGAATACAATAATTTCAAGTTGCTAATGGCATTTCTAGAGAACATTTACTGTATATTGATCAATTATTATTTTTGTATTTACATCATATCATTATCAATATAGATCACATGGCTATTTAAAACTAGCAACACATTATTTTGAAGCACATTGATTTATAAAATAATAAATACTAGTATATAAAATACTATTCCTACATGTTGATTAATTATACATTTCTATATTTTATGTATGACATTAAATAAATAATGATAAAATTGCAGAGATTGAAAATAAGCAAAAATAAAAACACTAACACAGTTTTATAGTGCAGTGGTTTTCAACATTTTTGGTTCAATTATTCCCAGATAAAACTTTTATATATTGTAAAACCAGTAGCGGATTTAGGTTTGAGGAGGCCCTGTGCCCGAGACGATATGGCGCCCTTTTTTTTTTTGTAACAGTATATATATATATATATATATATGCGTATATGTGTGTGTATAAAATAATGAAAATAATAACAATAATAATAAGAAATCTAATTCAGGTATAAATTAAACATTTATTTTTTTAACATAACAATTAAATATAGAATTAAGAATAAATTGCTTGTAATTAAAATATAAATTATTTCAATTAAAATTTTTGGTGCCCCTCAAAATTTGNCACATATATGTGTGTGTGTATAAAATAATGAAAATAATAACAATAATAATAAGAAATCTAATTCAGGTATAAATTAAACATTTAAAAAAAGTTTTTAAAAATCTTTTTGTTAGATATTTCAAATTTTAGTACTTGCCTGATTAATTATTTTAACAAAGAAATTCTACCCTCAAAATTGTACTATGTTTCGATAGTAAGAGCGCAATAAAATAAACTTTAAAATTTGGTCTTACAGTTTACAGAAAACCCGATCGATTTTTAATTTTAGTCATCTTAAAAATTTTGGCGCCCCTCAAAATTTGCCGCCCTAGGCCCGGGCCTCACGGGCCTAAGCCTAAATCCGCTACTGTGTAAAACGTTGAGTACCCCATAAGATGTCCTAACATATCTCCAAGGGTACGCACACCCCAGAATAATGACCACTATAGTTGACTAGTTTTTATCCTCCCACAACGAAGTTGGAACCACTGAGGTCAACTTCATTCTACTTTCTTGTGGATTCAAAATATTGGTTTGTGAATATGCTTAAGAGTTTTTACCTATCTATTTAAGGACTTTTTTTATTTCTAAAACAAGAATTAATATTATATTTTATAATTTATTTTACTTTGTAGTCTAGTGGTCAGAGTTTTTAGATACAGATCAAGAGATCCTGGGTTTAATCCCCAGCACCTCTAAATTTTTTCTGTGAAGCAGTGGTCTGGAAAGAGTTCAAACTCAGCCTCGTGAGGAGCTACTTGAATAAATAAGTAGCAGCTCCAGCCTAGAAAACTAAGATTAATGGCCGTAGGGTTTATTGTGTTGACCACATGACACTGTCTAACTGCAAATGTTGGCATTACCATCAGTAACAATGGTGGCAGCCTCTCAGTTGATATAGCTTGATTGGAGGCTCACACCACGGAAAAAAAAAATTTCGTTTACAATATACACTTTGATCACCTTCATAATTAATATAAAAATAATATGTTCATCTACTTTTCACTTTATTAAAAACCCAGTACCTCAAAAACTAAATGTTTAACAACATATTTTAAAGCTGTTTCTAACTTAATGAATGGCTGAATAAATTATTAAACTTATTAAGGTCATCTAAATCTAGATAAAAAAAACTTTCAGTTTGTACTTATTGTCAAAATGTAGCTGTATTATAATTGAAAGAAAGAAAGAAACATATGTCACCTCAAAACATCTAAACAAGCACTTGTACAATCCAATATTCCTAATAAGGGCCTTTTCGAGCAGCTAAAAAAGTTCAAAGATCTACTCTCACATATCTATAGAATAACACTAAAAATATAGGCCATAGTAAAAGGTCATCAATTTTGGCAGAAAAACGTGTTTTTATTTTCTAAAAGGCCCTTCCTATGGACAATGGACTGTAGTCTTGTTGTTTAAGAAGGCAGACTCGTAACCAACTGGCTTGCAGGTGATAAAGTCACGATGCGAATCTCAGTGGAAGTGGTTAACGTTGTTTTCCCAATCCTTTCTCACGCTAATGTACTTTCTCCAAGGTACACTCCAAATCCTTACCATTTAGAATGAGCCCTTGGTAGCCTTGAGGTTAAAAATACAGGAGTGATAGTAAAAAGGTTGAGATATAGCTACTTTGGCTCCGAGTTAAATGGTAATTTTTACCCTGCTACATGGTTAAAATAGAGATAACATATATACACTTTAAACCAATAACAAATAGACTCTCTTTAATACTTTATAAACATGTCATGGCTCTTGATCAATATAAAAACTGTGACAACTTATAAGCCTTACATAGATGTGGAGTCAAGTTGACATATGAGCTATTAGGATATAAACTTTATTAGACTATGTATAGTGTAATCACAGTAAGAAGGTAGATTTAGAGCACATAAATAATTTTGCTCTCATTACTGATAAAAACGTAGCTGGATATATTATTTTATCAGCCTCCATAATGATTTTTCAATACCGGTATTTGCAGAACATACAGATTTGAAGTATGACTACATAAAAATAGTTTTTATTTTTGTAGCTGTCAAATAACTATCATCAAATGGTAATCACACTATTAAATTTATCAAGTAGAGTTCAGTTCATGTTTGCACTGTGAAAATAATTTGCTTTTGAATCACTCCAACTTTGTTTGGCCAGCAAAGATACATACAATGATGGTAAAGTTTATGCTTCTGAGATGAGTTTCTGTTCACAAGATGTGCAGAATTTGTCAACAGTTTATACCTTTAAAACATCAGCCGATAAGCTGCTGTGTGTAGGATGCCATAATGCCATAATCTATCACAGGACAGAAAACAATTTTATAATTAAATCTATCTACTACATACTAACAGTGGTGTGTTCTAATTTTTGTCATCCCTATGACCAAGAAGTGTCACCCCCAAAATTGCACGCAACACCTAGGCCCGTATGCAAGGACGATGCTGAGCATAGCCAAAGTACAGGCAGAGTATGAGCCTCGTGCTAGTACGATCTATGACGCAATATCTTGAGTTTCGCCAAAGTCTGGTCCTGGCCTGGCTCGGGCTATACTCTGCTTGTACTCAGAGGTTATTTCTACAACATGGCGCATAGACGATCGAGACAGCTGTTTTCACAACAGGCCTCATGCTCTGCTAGTGCTCAGAGGATATTTCCACAACATGGCGCTGCGCACATAGACGATCGAGACAGCTGTTTTCACGACAGGCCTCATACTCTGCTAGTGCTCAGCCTGTACTCTGGCCGTGCTCAGCATCGCCCTTGCATATGGGCCCTAATCTTCACAAATGAGGGGGTCAGGGCAAAAACATGATAACCCTCATTTGACAAAAAAAAAAAATGTTAGCAGTAATTTCTTGTTGCATACCAGTTGAACTAAAAGTTGTTTTTTAGTCAGTCTACACCTTGAAGATAGCTAATATCAATGCATATTTTACTTATTTTTTTATAGCTAGAGTTCAGGATTTTATAGATGTTTAAATAGTATAAATATCCCATCTAAATCAATGAAGGTTTTCATGTTTTTACCCTTATCCCCTCAATTTGTATAGGCCTACATAAAAAAGCTGAAATCTGAAAGACATGGTGAGTTTAATCAACAGTTACAGAACCATAAAAATTTCAGATGTTTGACTAAAATATTTACATGAGCATGTATTATGATTTTTTAAAAATATTTCAAGATTTGACCAATTTGTTATAGAATTTATATTTTCAGCCAAAATTCACAACTTGGCACATACAGTGGTGGATTACCCACTAGGCCCAGGCCTAGGGTCTGCAGGCTCTGGAGGGCCGCAGGCCAAAAGAATAAAATAAATTTAATTCTTATATTATATTTAGGCCTAAATAATTAAGAATTTTAATTTTATATTTTATTTGATTGATAATGTATACAAATGTTTATTTGTACGTAACTATACGATAAAATGTAGGTATTTATAAGGGTCAAAAGGGGTCACGAAATATCCAGCTGACGTTGCCTCAGATCTTAGTGAAGAATTTATACATTTCAAGACGTTCATCGAGGCTTTTAAGTTAGATGTAAAGGACCACCGTTTGCCTACTTAGTTTTTGAAGTTCATACATGAAAACCAATTAACAAATCTTTTCACTAACATTGAAACGGCGCTGAGAATTTAGTTGTGTATGATGTCAACGAATGCATCTAGTGGGAGGTCATTTAGTATTTTAAAAAGAGTAAACGATTAACTTCGTAAATCATCTGCAGATTTAAGATTGTCAAGCTCGACCAGTCTTGTGGCAAATGCTGTGTGATATTAATTTGATGACATTATTAAGGAATTCTCATCCACGAAAGCATGAAAAGTTGATTTGTAATTTATTTGTTAAAGTGTTTTTTTTAGCGCACCATATTCATAGCTTAAAAAAATACTGCTATTATAATATGAATATGATTATAATAATGTATTATCTTTTTTTTTGAGTTTAGATAAGAATATCTTATATGAATTTTAAAACATGTTTTTAGCACATCAACTTCAAATTTCAAAGGCAATAAATAGTTTTTCCTGACTTAAAAAAAGCTACTGATATGTATTTTTATTTCTTTAATGATCATATGATTTGATATGATTGTACTAATGTATTGTCTTTTGTGTTTGAATAAAAATATCTTTTAAAATAACGATTATTGTTTTCCATCCAAAAACTATGTTTCAAAGGAGATTTTAATGTTTTCCAAAGCTTAAATTAACAATTTAATTATTTAATTTGATTTTAGTTCATAATATTAAAAGAACTTCATTCAAATAGAACAAAAGCTTTCCTCAAAACCTAAATTACTATTGTAATATCCATGTCTAGTAGACCAGTGTTCATGCCTAGTTGTTGGTGGGTGTTTTTTGGGGGGGAGGAGCAGGGGCTAAGGCCAGGGCCCAGAGCAAATTGGGTCGAGCGGCCCGAGCGCTTTTAATCCCCCGCTGGGCACATAGCTTTATGATCTTTAGCTACGAGCAACAAAGGTGAATGCACCATACAAACCTTGAAAAGGTTAAGTTTATGGGAAAATATAGGATTATTCTAAACATTTTTTTATCTACTTTTTCTGAAACATCACACACAGCTGAGCAGTGAGGGAGAACAGCCCATCAAAAATCCAACGCCAGTCATGCTCCAATAAATTATGCCCTTTCTTTCTTGCACAATTGCTACTGCTTCTATAGCATTGACAATTTCACATACACCTAAAATTTATTTAATAGATCCAGACTTGTTTGGCCTACACTTGATACTTGAATACGCTACTAATTACTCCAAAACTATACATTTAATAGGTTGAGAGACATGGAAATTTGAACAAATAACTATTTAGGTTGATATATTTTCCTTTGTAAAAAGTATATTTACAATAAAACAACTTTAGAGTTTGTAGCAATGGTTGAATGGAAAACTCTTATGAATAAAAAACCCAACATAAGCTTAATATGTGTAAAATGTTACAAGAGAATATAATCACAATAATATAAAAAAATTTTAAAAATAATTATTTTCAGTTTTTTTTAATTGAATATTTAGGTAATTGACAAAAATCAAATTAGAACTAGCGAAAAACATGAAATCATAATTTTGTAACAGAGTTTTCTGATTTTTTCCCCCATAAACATGTGGCTTTATGCATATCTGTGTGTGAAACGTGGCTTATTACCTAATACGACAAAAATAAATTTAGGGTGTTCGAAAACAAGGAGCGTGAAGAAAATTGGGCAAAAAAAAGGGTTTCGGCTACCGGGGAATAGAGGAGGTTACGTAATAATGAGTTAATACCCTGTACTAATCACAATACATTGTTAGGATAATCAAGTCTCGTAGATTACAGTGGGCATGACAAGCAGAGCAAATGGGAGATTCTAAAATTGTATTTAAGGTATTGACTAAAAAAATAGCAAACCCAATGAGAAGAGACCATTGGGAGGACCTAGACGCATATGGGAGGATAACAAGAAAATGAACCTAAAGAGATGGGTTTAATAAGGTGGACTGGATATAACTAGCTCAAGGGTGTGATGAAGCGGACTGGATAAATGTAGCTCAAGATAGGGATAGGCTGTAATAAGGGGGACTGGTTAAAACTAGCTTAAGATAGGGTATAGGGTGTAATAAGGGGGACTGGTTAAAACTAGCTCAAGATAGGGATAGGGTGTAATAAGGGGGACTGGTTAAAACTAGCTCAAGATAGGGATAGGGTGTAATAAGGGGGACTGGTTAAAACTAGCTCAAGATAGGGATAGGGTGTAATAAGGAGGACTGGTTAAAACTAGCTCAAGATAGGGATAGGGTGTAATAAGGGGGGCTGGTTAAAACTAGCTCAAGATAGGGATAGGGCGTGATGAGGTGTAATGTATAGAACTAGCTGAAGATAAGGGAGAGGGTGTGATGAGGTGAATTGGATATAGCTAGCTTAAAATGAAAATAAGTGGCATACTTTTGTAAGTGCGGTATTTAACTTTCAAACTCCTAATGCCTTAGAGTAAGTATACCAAACGATTTTGTCTACTCACACAGGTGGTCGGACAATTTGAGGCAGGGTTTCTTAACCTTTTTATTATTACAGACGCCCAATGAATTGCCAGACACATCTCCATACCTGCTTCACTAAACTGTAAAAATCATTATCATTACCAGCCCTATTAGGTAAATGTATGACTTCAAAATATGTCAATATATATTACGTTTTATGGATAGCTAGGAAAAGAATAGATGAAATAAAATCTTTAGAATTTTATAATAATAATTAATTTATAGAAAAATGGCAAATCGTAAATACATAAGCTAGCTTCAACTAGTAGATTTTTTCTGTTTAGAGATTGAGTCCCATACCCCCATTATTTGACTCCCATACCTCAGGTTAAGAACCCTTGGTCCAAGGAATCTTGCTACTAATATTATTATTATTATTATTATTATTATTATTATTATTATTATTAGCACCGCATCTTACTACCCGTTCGGGTTATACGCACTTACGCTAATGTGTAATGGTAGGGTGATTGTGAGATGAAATGAAGGACCTACAGTTTAACGTGGAATCCGAACCACGGTGGAGGCCTGGCATTCCCCACATTCACAAGATGTCTTGTCAGAGGTGAAGGAAGGGTTTGGTAATCAGATAAAT